>JAIGNY010003408.1:205000-242500 GCA_020152595.1 Chiridota heheva | reverse complement strand
TCTTGTTATGTGAGCAACTTATAAAATAATGAATACGCTACAGGGCAAGATATGAGTTTGATCAAGGTTAAAGTCACATTCTTCGTCATATCTAACGTCTAATCTTCCTCACAACTGCACAATGCAAGCTTCTACCTCCAGGTTATCTTTTTTTTGGCGTTAATCGGATGATGTTGCAATGTTCTTTCAAGCAGTTTTAGCTTGCACGAACAGACGGCAAAGGCATAGGCAGGTTTTTATTTGGGGCGGATCTGCCAGCTGTATACGCTGTGCGCATTTGGCGTGGGTCTCCGGTTAGGGGCCCGACCAAGGACCCCTAATGGGTTCCAGCTATGGTTTTTGGTGGTGCCTAAAAACGTCTAATATTGTATTCGATCGCCCGATATATCAGCTAAGCAAAAATGTAAAATCATATTGAAAATTATTAAAATCAGTATCATTCATTTGAAAAGGTCGGTCCTTTTTTCTTTTGGGAGGGGCTACCGCCCCATCGCCCCCCCTCTCTGGCACGCGCCTGACAGACGGAGATGACCAAATGAGAGTTGGCCCTAAACTGAAAAAAAATCAATCATACCTGAGGATTGTTAAAACGTCTTTACTTTGTTCCCACCCAGTGGCGCAACTGTGACCAGAGGTTGGCAAGGAAAACCCCACGGCTCCCAATCAGATTTGCATTCTAGTAGCCTCTGGGCCGAGCATACCGTTGTGACAATGAGATTGCAATAATATGAAAAGTGCGTTTTCAGGGTTGTATTTCAAAATCACCAAACAATACCAAAATTAAAATTCTACAAATTGTGAAAGGACGTCCACATTTGATTTTGTGAGGTGGGGAGGCTTAACAAACTTTTATCCCCAGTGTTTTTATGGAGGTGTTCCGCCGTCAGTGAGCCAGTCTGATGCACAAGAAGATCCATTTGATTTAGCCTATGTCTGTTTCTGCCACTGCATACACTAAGTAGCGTACCGTATACTGGTATATGTGGCCTAAAACTGCATAGCTCAAACCAATGGGTGCAAAATATGCAGCGACATCGTGCATCTTTGTTTACAACTGGCACTGCATTCATTTTATAGTATTATATTATGAATGCAGCTGAATGAAAAAAATTCGCGGTGAGTTTTAGCATATTGGCTTATAATATCCAGCATAAATGTTTACGCCGAATTATTTGAATGATCAATTGAATTATTTTGACCCCATATTTTGGCTGTCCCCGTGCCATTATTTCCTGCATAATAGAAATGACATAGATTTCCTCTTGTCTGATTCAGTGGCGTAGCAAGGGGCATCGCGACCCGGTGCAGCCATTCTAATGGCCCCAAAGAAAGTCCAAATTCTCACCCCAGCCCAAACCATGTTGGGACTAGAGTGAGCAATTTTTGATATATAACCCCAGATGCCCAGAAATGGCTTAGTTTAGATCTATCTTTTTCGGTGGACCCGACTTATGTTCGTTGTTATCATGACGAGCCCAGGACGGGCCCCATCTATCTTTTTATTGATCTTTTTTTTTGGACCATCAATCTTACATTTTCCAGTGGGTTCGACTTATGTATGATTGAAGGGCTCATCATTATAATAAGAGACAGAAAGGAAGGCTCAATATATTTTTAGTGGGACCCACATATGACTGAAGGAGCCCCATCATAATATCAAGAGACAGAAAGTAACGGCCCATAAATCTATCTTTTTGGTGGGCCCGTCTAATGATTGAAGGGCCCTTCATAATAGCAAGAGAAGTAGAAAGGAAGGGCCCATGCTGGATATGTAAAGGGGTCTGAAAGAGTTCACGGGCCCTGTTTGGTAACTGTTTCTGCCTTTTATACTACCAGATCACTGAAGTCGTTAAAATATTATACTACACGTGATGACATAGCCTTTTTTAACATACTAACTGCGGGGAAAATGCCCCCCCACTCCTTATAATTTCCCCATCACCCCAGACAATTTTTCCACATAATATATTTCTTTAGAAGTTCTAAGGGCGTGTTCTAAGGGCTTGAAGTTGTATAGCCTACAACAAACGGCGTAGGAACAATTTTTGTAATTTTTCGTGAACTTTTGCTTTAATTATCGGGAAAGTTTTTGGATTTTTTTTCCTTTTTTCAATTTAGTGATGAGGTTTTAGCTCCTAGGAAAATATCCCTATGAAAGGAATACATTAAGATATTACATATAAAAATCATGTAAATTAAGATTGTCAACTCAACAATCAACATTGAGTAACAGACTCGGAAAATTTCAATAATTTTCGAAAATTTTCACTCTTTTTCGGGAAATTTCCTTCAAATTTCTTCATTTTAGTGAAATTCTCGGGAAATATCCTGTATTTTCTAAAAGTTTTTTTTCAGTTTCAATTTTCGAGGAAGTTTCTCTCTTTTTCGATAAATTTGCTTTTATTTTTCAGGAAATTTGCTTTATTTTCGTGAAATTTTCTTCATTTTCGGTGAAGCCAAGTTTCTTTAATTTTCCTTCATTTTGGCAAAATTTCTTTCAATTTTGGGAAATTTTCTTCAAATTTCTGCAATTTTTCTTCATTTTCGTGAAATTTGCTTTAATTCTCGGAAAATGTCCTTCATTTTCTTCAATTTTCTGGATTTTTGTTCAATTTTCGGGGAATTTCCGTACTCTTTCGAGAAAGTTTCTTTCATTTTTGAGAAATTTCCTTTATTTTGTGAAAAATTCTTCAATTTTCAGGAAATGTCCTACATTTTGGGGAACTTTCTTGCAAATTTTCAATTTTTTTTCATTTTCGTGAACTTTTGCTTAAATTATCGGGAAAGTTTCTGGAATTTTTTTTCTTTCTTTAATTTACTGGGATTTCCCTTTCTTTTTTGAGAAATTTCCTTTCATTTTTAGGAAATTTGCCTCAGTTTCGGAAAATTTTCGAGAAATTTTCTTAATGTTTATTTTAGTAATGTTCTTCATTTTGGGCATTTTTAAAAACTTTTTAGAAAAGTTGCCAAAATGTCTAACAATTTTACGACCTCTGCTTCCTTTACAAAAATTGTTCCTACGCCGTTTGTTGTAGGCTATAGAACTTCAAGCCCTTAGAACACGCCCTTAGAACTTCTAAAGAAATATATTATGTGGGAAAATTATGTCATCATAGGCAAGATTTCAACACAAAAGTAGACAAAATGGCAGCATTCATGTTACAAATTCAAACTTGGATAACTTGATAATGGAATAAGATTTGGTGATGGGTTTGGTAGTTGATTTATATTTTAATTCTCTAACATATATCACTGCTCACTATTCAAGAGTTATATCCATTCTTCCAGTGACACACGTTACATCGTAGTTTAAGTGAGAAATAAGTTTAAGATACCAGTACTTTGTTTACATAATTTATCTAACTTAATTTCTTGCTACTGTAAGGCAGTTAAATATTTGAAATGAAGTCCAAACTGAAAAATACGTCATCATTTATCATCAATAAGCTTAAGCAGTTAAGAAAGAACACAAAAATTAACTTAATAACAACCGCAATCATTTGCTATGCAAACAATACGTTAAATATCGGGCGTCAGCATCAAAGCTTGTTTGATAAACCTATTTTGTAAGTTTGCGAATGATTAAAGTACAGTCACTGTTTACACCATGCCTTAGATTTGCATTCTTCTGTTCAACACGTCATGCACGTTGCACATGCTTATTTCGCGAACCATATACGGTCTGATTTGAATGGCGTACAAACAAGATAATCGATGAGATCTCGTGTTAAAATCAAATTTAAAGGTTTATGGGCGCTCATTCTATAATTATTTATCAAAAATAATAATTGGTATTACACAGTTAAATGTTATCGTTATAAATTTTTCAGTAGTGCTTTTACTAATGTATTTCATATAACGCCCTTGAAATTGAAGTATAATGTTCATGTATTGGCCTAATAACGTATTAAAACTTTTTAAAAGCCTTGAATAAAAGTCCTTCCTTCTATCTTTCAACCTTCCAGCCATTTTCCAATAATATCCCTTCAAGAGCTAACAGGGTAATGAAGTTTGTCAAACCTTTATAGTTCACATGCATTCTCTACTGTTCTATAACTAAACTGTATAAATTGGATATGAAAAAGCATATGATAAAGACAAACCACAAATTGGATTAATCGTAAATTATGCATTTTTTATGATCATGGTGGAAATTTTCCTGTTTGCAAGCCCAGGCTCTGAACTGCTAAACAGCTGAAGCAAGTTATGTCATACAGCCGAAAGTAGAACAAAATAGTTTGAATGACTTCCTCTTAGGCAGCCTCCATGGGGTGAGGATCAACAATTTCATTCCTTTTTGTTACATTTTAGGTTTTTAATCATAACAACTTCTTGGTAGAATCTTTTTTCTTTCTTTTTCTCCATTAGTTATTGTTCTCTCTTGAAACATAAATTGATTCACCAATACAAAATGAGAATACCATAACGTTATTTTTTATGTACAACAAAATCAGCAAAATAGTATACATTATGTATATGCCGAACGAAAATCATGGGGAAATAGTGGTTGAATCTGTCTTGAAATAACCTTCATGCCCATCAACTTTTGCCTGAATGAGCATTTAATTTAATGTTAGAACATTCTTTAAATATTTTTTTTCATCAATGATCAAAATTCCACGTAATCGTGCGAAATGAGTGAAAAATTATGTCATATATACATAAATTTGTATGTTTCTCTTTATATAATTTCTCTTAATTCAGCCATTGAATGTCTTTCCAGGATAATGTAAGATTGCTGATTGGATATTTTCTTCAAATAGTTCACTAATTCCCTTTTAACAATGGATACAGAAGAGGTGCATTCCCTCGAATGTGTTTGCGCAGTATCATGAACTGATGAAGCAGAATTGCAGTAGTAGAAGAAAATGGAAATCCTTGCAACATCTCATATTGCAGTATTGACATACCTCATATTGACATATTTTTTGAACATTTGAATCTGCGAACGATTTCACCTGTACATCAAACCATGCGGGCTAGTAGAAGAGACGAACATGCTAGCTGTAAAGCAATTAAGTCATTTTTGATGAATTTTGTGTTAGCTTTTTTCAAGATTTTCAGCACAATTTTGACATAATCTGGTTAATTTTGCGACTTATAAAAAGGTTTTTCATAGTCTTGTATATTCTTAATCGGCAATTTCCCAGCAGAAAACATATTGAAATAATGTCACATAGGAATCTTATCGACCAATCAAAATGGCTGTCTTCACAAATTACGCAGGGTATGGGGTCAAATGCTTGAAAACATATATGCGTACGCATTGTTCTTTACAACTTTTCATCCAGCTACTGCAGCTGGGATAAACAAATTCTTCTATCAGTTGATTGGTCGACGCGACGTACCCTGACAGATCAAGTTCGGATAAAATTGATGTGAAATTATCATTTAATTACGTCAAATCAAAAATGTATTAACTGATGAACGCATCCCTGATCAAATGAAATCTTTGAGAGTTTCTAGCAAATTATTTTCTTAAAATTCTGTGTGTTTTACTTCATAGATTCCCTATTCGTAATAGTCCTAGACTATGCATCTAGACAGGGGAAGAAGCAGAAAGATTGGACCTAAAGTTGTAATCGATCTAGACTTCGCTGATGACATCGCCTTACTATATAGTCAGAGGAAATAGAGCAGGTTCAGGAACTACTACAAAGAGTTGAACTGTTAGTGGGGAAAGTATGGCTCAAGATGAACACAGGAAAAATTAAGTTCATGGCTTTCAATTCAACCAAGAGGCACCAGCTAACATCAGGACCACTGACGAATGAAAGTTGGATGATGTGAAAGGTTCCAAATACTTAGGCCCTGATGAGGAGCACATCAAGGCCTCGATCACCCCCCCCCCCCTCCCACCACCACCAAACACTCTCATATTTATTACAACAGTAGTTTGACTACTCTTGTGAATGACATTTCTGGCTGCAAATATAAGAATCGTGTCATTGTTCCAGTATACATTTTTGCCTAAACTTTATTTCTGCATCTTTATTGGTGACCTAAAAAGGAAAATATGTTTGAGTCGACAGCAAAAGGGATTTATATTTTAGGGCAAATTCAAAGTTGTAACTGCCAGAATTTATAAGAAAATTTGTATCACCAGTCATTATTTTCTCCTGTATCGTCTACGGAAAAAGTGACGATACGTCAAAAACATTATTTTTATTTCCTCTTAATTGTTAAATTGAATCACAATAGAATGATTCGGAATGCGTTAAAAGACGTTGATGTGTAGTTTTCCTTTTCGAGGACGCTGTTCAAGTTGTTAATCATCTGCAAATATTATTAATACTTTGCGGAACGTTAATTTGCACGAATCTTTTCTGAATGATTTTATGTCGATGTATTGGAGATAAGTAAGTTTGCCCGAATCTTTTCCGAATACAAAGAATGCAGGTAAATTTGGGCAGGAAATTACTAGTATACTCTTTCTAAATAACTTTTACACACAAAATCTGAATCTTTATTCCGAAAGAATGTGGTTAAATTTGGAAAGTAGGTTTAATTGTTCAAATGTTTTCATACAAAAACTTACTTCATAAATAAATAGATTTTATTGCGACTTTGCTCAATTCTGTCTGGATAAATCACTGTAACGCCTTGCTTGATGCGCTAAGGAACCTAATAAAAACCTGTGGAAGAGAATCGCTGATGTGAGGTAAAAGAATACAAAACACACTGGAAAAGAGATGAGAACAGACGTCAAATATGTGTAAAACTAAACTTAATGCATTCATTTACAAATATGTACAAGAAGCGACTAAGTCAAAATCAACCTCACATACACACTTTAACAACGTCTTAGCACAACTGAGACCAAAACCAGAATGACCGAACCTCGTGGCCGTGATACCACGCGTATCTGCCACGCCTGGTCTGAACCCTGGATATGACGCATACAACAAAAGAGAGCGGAAAAGTACCGGTTAGTACTGATCAGTTCTGTCGCATGCACCATACCCTGGGGTGCAATCTAACAAAGAAATACATGGTAGCGTTAAAGAGACACAGTGATGCTACGGCATCACACCACCCTCTTTTTCAGCACGGCGTCACTTGTCCCTAAAGTGACACAATTTTTGTTAAAGCATTTCATACAGAACCTTTATCTACAAGAAGAAATTCAGCACTTTCTAAAATAACTGACTCCACATGACTTCGCAAAGTCGCACAGTATACTCAAATTTTCATCCCAATTTTGATGAAAACAAGAATACAACGTAAAACATCACCCAATTTTGAGAATTGGGAACGCAAGCAGGCCAAATTAAACATGCCGAATATTGAAACGATACACAAGTAATCCGCCCCAATTTTAGGTCATTCTGAGGACACGAAAACAGTCAACCAATTTCAACTCATCCCCAAAACAGTAAACGAAACTCTCAATTAGCGAAACCAACAATCTCAAATTCTTACTCGACATGGAATTAGAATCTTACACATGTTACACAATGCTTGTACGCTAAAAATTGCAATTTGAGCTGTCTCGCTCGTGCCTGGGAATTGGAAGCTCGTGCCCAGAAACTGAATGAAAATTCCAATTGCCAAGCGAAGCAAACATAAACACTTCACAAAAGTGAGTAACCTAACATAACGGAAAACGCAGGACCGAAGCAGATCAACAAATAGCAAATTCAAGATTCAAGGTATTCAATCGCACAATGAGTGATTCCTGAAAAGTTTTGTCACACCATCCATGGTCACACACATAAATGTTGGGTAAGTTTCTCTTTCTGTTACAAAAACTTTACGCTATAGTTCCTTTGCAAAATTTAGGTTGATAAAGCAAATAGTCCATCACGAAAAATGAGCGTTGAGATCCAGTCACAGAAATTGTTCAAGTTGAAATTTGAAGCAGGGTCGTCGTTGGAGCAGGGAGTTGGTAACAACTCCCTGGTTGTAGTGTGGTGGTCCGTTTTCCATTATGAGTTGTAGCCATTCGGTTCTTCTGGGGTAGTGTTTTGTTTTTATTTGGTGGTCGTGTGGGGGTTATCATTTTGTTTATCCGGTCAGATATGCTAATTGATCCCAAATTTACGGGGGTTTGCGTCTTCGACGACCTCGGGTCCCTCCGTCTTCTTTAAAGGCGTTCTCCTCGTGGACTGTTAAAAGCAAGGGGAATCAACTGGTTGTTTGGGGATTTAGGAAACATCTCTCGACTGTTGGCGTGTGATATTTGAATTATCACCGTCCTCCATAGACTTTGGAAGCGGAACAGACAGAGGTTCAGTTTGGCGTTCAGCATCACGTGATCTTTTATCAGGTTACTACGGCTGATTTAGTTTTTCCAGTGTGCGGCTTTATTCGGTCGTGATGAATAACTTTCGGTTTGGACCGCTGTGATTTCTTAATGCGGTACATGACATTAGACAATTTTTCCATAACAGAATATGGCTCATCCTAGAACCTTTGTAGTTTGGGCGAAATACTTTTCTTTTTGGTCGGAGTACGTAACCACACTTTGTCTCCCACTGTGTATTTATTTATGTTCATTCACCTGACAGTCATAATTACTCTTCCGTCGCTCTGATGCAGGCTTTGTATTATCCTGTACAATTTTGTTT
Organism: Chiridota heheva; assembly: GCA_020152595.1. Lineage (NCBI taxonomy): Eukaryota > Metazoa > Echinodermata > Holothuroidea > Apodida > Chiridotidae > Chiridota > Chiridota heheva. The sequence continues at coordinate 233,930 of JAIGNY010003408.1, read as the reverse complement.
GCTGTTTCCAATTTCTCCTGAAGAGATTGACATACTCAGTTGAACCTTTCCTTTGATTTTCAGTACCTGGTAGGGGCACCATCAAATAAATGGGTAGATTCATTTCCCTTCCCAACATCATCATACTAAGGCGTCTCGCCGGTAGTCTCATGCACTGATGACCCATAAGCCATCATCACCCGGGGGAGCCATTCGCCACAGTCACGTTGATCTGTAGATACCACAGCTGATAGCAGGGCTTCAAGTCACTGTGCGATTGAACCGTTCCACCATGTCATCCGACTGGGGGTGGAAAGCGGTCGTGCGGGTTTGATCAATACCCAACAATGTGCATACAACTTTAAACAGTTTCGAATCGAAATTTCGGCCCTGGTCGGTGTGAAGTTGCCAGGGAATACCGAACCTCGAAACGAACTGTTCAACAAAGGTAGTAACTACAGTTGTTGCCTTCTGATCAGGTATCGAATACGCTTCAGTCCACTTTGTGAAATAGTCTGCGACAACCAGTACATATTTGTTTCCGTTATTCGTTGCCGGCAAGGGACCCATCAGGTCCAAAGCAACCCTCTTCATTGGTAATCCAACATTGTATTGTTGCATGGGAGCTCTATGGGACTTTTTAGGTTTCTTCCGAGAATGACACATTTCACACTGGCGTCACCACCTTTCTACTTCTTTATGGTACCCACACCAGTAAAACCTCTCTTGCATCCTCTTAATAATTTTCTTTATACCAAGATGTCCAGATAATGCGGAGTTGTGTAATTGAGAAAGTGCCTGTTCACGTAGACAGTTGTGGTACAACCACTTTGTATGTTACTCAATTACCACAGTCCGATTTCCAACGCCTGTACAGAATGCCATCTATTACATCTACGACATCCCATTTAGCCCAATAAGTTTTGACAACCTGGTTAAACCCTACAATTTTCGAGCAGTCTGGCCGCAATTCAGATTCCCTTTTCCAGGTCAAAATTTGACGAATGTTCTCGTCCTCCTTCTGGGCCCTCACTTGGTCTCCCGCAAAACAACCTTCCAACTATTAGAACTAATCTGTGGTTCGTGAGCCTTGCGTTCTGTGTAGAATCGACTGGCCGAGTGTTCACACAAGGCACCTGTGTACTGCACCCAAAATTCGGACTTTCCTGATTAGAATCAGCGGTTCCCAATTCAACCTGGGCAGATACTTCATCACAACTATTTACACCACATTTCACTTGAAAACAATTTTGTACGAGATTTGGATTTGTAGCTTTATTGATTTCATCTTATTATCTTTCTTCAAGTCTGTCACTATGTTTACAATCTGTATGTAAGAAGCTGAACTTAATTTCTTCCTATATTAAACATGCTACTTTAAGAGTACTTAAATAGCATCTTGTGAATAACTTTTTTTATTGGAAGAAGGATTGCTTTCTTACCACTTTTGGTAATAAAAATGACCAAAGAGGACAATGAGTTCTTAGAATAATTTTACTTCCTGTTGAAATATTTTAAATATCTCTGATTTTGGATGTGCTGGTGAGAAGAACTCAAACGACCAACCAACTGACCAAGTACAACATCTGTTGAGAGAAGAACTCAAACAGCCAACCAAGTACAACAGCTGTTGAGAGAAGAACTCAAACAGCCAACCAAGTACAACAGCTGTTGAGAGAAGAACTCAAACGGCCAACCAAGTACAACATCTGCTAAGAGAAGAACTCAAACAGCCAACCAAGTACAACATCTGTTGAGAGAAGAACTCAAATGGCCAACCAACTGACCAAGTACAACATCTGTTGAGAGAAGAACTCAAACAGTCAACCAAGTACAACATCTGTTGAGATAAGAACTCAAACAGCCAACCAAGTACAACATCCGTTGAGAGAAGAACTCAAACAGCCAATCAAGCACAACATCTGTTGAGAGAAGAACTCAAACAACCAACCAAGTATAACATCTGTTGAGAGAAGAACTCAAACAACCAACCAAGTATAACATCTACTGAGAGAAGAACTCAAACGGCCAATCAAGTACAACATCTGTTGAGAGAAGAACTCAAACAGCCAACCAAGTACAACATCTGTTGAGAGAAGAACTCAAACAACCAACCAAGTATAACATCTGTTGAGAGAAGAACTCAAACAACCAACCAAGTATAACATCTACTGAGAGAAGAACTCAAACGGCCAATCAAGTACAACATCTGTTGAGAGAAGAACTCAAACAGCCAACCAAGTACAACATCTGTTGAGAGAAGAACTCAAACAACCAACCAAGTACAACATATATTGAGAGAAGAACTCAAACAACCAACCAAGTACAACATATATTGAGAGAAGAACTCAAACGGCCAATCAAGTACAACATCTGTTGAGAGAAGAAATTATCGAGAAGTCTAACCAAAGTCTTGTTCCAGACAATATTCATCCAACCGTTTTTGCAGCTTGAATTTGAAATAATATTTTGTTCAACTTTAACATTTTGCTATATTCTGCAGTGCGTAGGCAGAAACTTTAAATAATTGTTTTGAAATAATCCATCACCATCTTGTGAGAAGTCAGATTCTAGTAGACTACTGTACTAAAGTAGGACATTAAAAAGCATACGAAATAACCCTATTTTTAATACTCTTATCATTACTCATCGTTCCACAGACTGAAACTGTTATTTTGATTACTTGCAACTTACAAATCTTTGTGCCAACGTGAACACATTCTGTATTCATGTATTTCGAGGTTTCGACGATAGACAAGGACTTTCCATCTACTGAGACGTCCACCATCTAAGAAGTGCATTGGAGCGGAACCTTTTTCAGATGAACTCTAGATTGATTTTAGTGCGCACACAGGTTTTAGAGTAATATTAGTAATTGGATCCAAATCTGTAAGTTATCTTAAACTTATAATTTGTATTGATATTGCTACATAACTCTCAGACCACATTATTAATGCTATTCTATCAGAAATACTCAAAAGATTTCCGGTATCTTCATATATTGGTTTTCTGTGTTCAAGTTTATTGTTGCTCGCTCACGGTTTTACCCTCTTTGGGTTCAAATATTAATTTATTAGTTCCTACAGGAGGCTGGGTTGTTTTATCCTGACTTGCGAAATTGGGTGTCTTTGAAATTGAAATTGCATTTTTCGGTGTGAATGAAAATAAGTCCCTACGTTACATGTACACGGTTTGTGATTCATAGACACAGTTTTGCTGTAAGTACAGAATGTCTCTGTGAAAACCTTTTTGATGGTTTAATAAGGATGGACTTTGCTTGGTCTACCTTACCCTCAATTTGACTAGATATCAACATTTCAAATAATAATAGCTTCCGTGACTGTTATCTTATTTGAAACGTTCACTGGGGACCCACTCATAAAACTGTCAACTGTTTCGTTATTGACCTTGAGCAGTGACCCATGTCAATCTGACATTTATGTTTAATCAGGAAATTGCAACTAATATTCCGTCAACGCCTCTATCAGCTACCCAAAGAGGGTGAGTTGTTTTCAGATTTCCTATCTGTACTCTAAAAGTACCACAACCAGCTAATGCAATACTATGATCATCAGCCATAAACATACTCTCGCCAATTTTCTCTAAACATGGTCTACTGCTCATATCAATATTTTCAAACAGTTCTTTTTAATTAATGTGATATTTGCCCCAGTGTCGACTAAACACGTCACCGGTTTATCATAAAACATAACAATTACACACAGCCCAACGGTGGTTGTTAAACCATCCTTTGTTTTTACAGAAGACACAAATCTGCAAATGGGTCTATTAGGAACACGTGCCAAGCTACAACCCCCTTGCTTAACACCTAATAATTTTTCGACCCACGAGTGGAATTCTTACTTTTCCTCGGTTTGGGACAATTTCTTGATAGATGTTCCATTTCATTACAATTGTAACACTTAAAGTGGTCCTGCCATGAAAAATGAGATTTAACCTATTATAGGTTTTTCATATCCCCAAATTTCGCATTCGTATCGTCTATTTTCTCTCCTCCACTGACATTATCAGCAGTCATTTTATTACCAATATTTTGAAATTGCCCCTTGCCCCTATCAGTTTCCGGAGGGACCAAATTCACTAGACATTCCTTAGAAATAAGGACCGGGGGCCCAAATTTACGGCGGCAAAATTTACTATCACACCGGCGCCACTGTTTATCAAATGAAAACCTCTATGGAAAATTTTGGCTTCAGCTGTTTAGGCCTAAAGAAATTTTTGTAAAACATCAGCCGTAAATAAGCCCATCCCTTCAAAAAGTGGTGGAGGAGCAGCGGCGTGGTTACAGGGACTAGGGATAGGGTGGAAGCTGGGGAGGGGGGGGGGGGTCCGACTCCCACTTTCGAGAAAATGTTCAAAAATTGGGATAATATTTGTTTTTTACATCTTTTTTGTTTTAGAAACAAAACCAAATTGCTCTTAGAAGTGCGCTAAATTTGAACACTTCGTCTTAGGAAGGTGGTCTAGCACCAGTGGTGTACGTAGCCAGGATTTCTATATTGGTGGAGAAACTTACAGATATAAACCGACAGGATACAAAATATGGCCTCTGTCGACGAACGAACGGTACTAATTTTAAACAGATAAAAATGGAATATTGAGGAATACTGGTGGGGCGATCGCCCCTCTACCCACAACTTTGGCTACGCCACTGTCTAGGACCTTCCCTCACTTTTTGAATGGTGGGCTACGCCCATGGAGGGTTAAAAAGCAATGGATTTGCATGAATATGAATTCTGGCCATTGAATCATCAAAGATTCTCATTTATCAATTATTAACCTCCGCAGGAAGTAACGATAGAATATAAAAAAAAAGGTAATTGTGAATTAAATTATATGGATAATCATTCCGTCTGAAAGATTTCAATTTTGTTTTTTTAGATCATGTACCAAGACGTAGCCGGTTGCTAAAAAAGACGTCATGGAGATGGGAAGCCGAGCAGCCAAGCTCCGCTGCAGATTTGGGCTTGGGTAAAGCGAAAATGACTTGCCATCACAAAAAAAACCCAAAATACCGTCAAGTACGGATTAATAGATAACAGGTGGGCTAAATTTTGATTTTGCATGCATTTGCGTGTGTTTTCCCGTCATTGTAGTTTTATTATTGAGTTTGTTTTAATAGCCAAATCCGCGAAAAATAGGGCAAGATTTAGGCCTAACGTTAGGCTAGTGAGATAAACCCTCACTCAGTAATTAGGGCACTACTTGCAAGGCAATACTTGCATACTAAGTGAGACAACGCACAATGCACTCGTAACATTGAGAACCACTCAGACAACAACAAGTAACATAATCATGAAATAAAACCCTTCTTAAAACTGTCTAAAGTACGTTATGATGTCAGTTGTTTGACTCACCCCCACATGTACTAGGTCTACCCCCAGCAATGTCGGTCAAAGTTGGGTCATTGACATATGAAACATTGACTCACATGAGCATCATTGTACCCAATTGTCAGTCACCAGAGTGACTCTGGGGTGAGTCAATTTACTTCAGACCCATTGACTTTGTACAGAGATGAGTGATTTTGATTAAGTAATTTGCACAAAAAATGTCAGTCACCTAAGTGACTGAGGGATGATCAATGTACATATTTTGATTACCCACCTTGGTGCAATGACTCACCTTTTCCGGGGGTGTAGGGGTGAGCCACACAATTGACAAGTGCATTACGAGCCATGATTTTTATTTTATAGCGTGTTGAAACTTTAAAAGTATCTTTCAAACTACAAAGTTACAAAAGAAATGATGAACATTTTGTATGTAAAAAACATCTAAAGTACGGAAGAAATGACATTTCGATTACTTTGCAAATCCTTCACTTTAGGAAATTCGTACACAGTTTGTGTGCATATCACCCAAGAGCGCTGGCACTGCTATTTTGAAAATGATGTCAGTTAATGCGCGCAGTCTTTAAATTAATGCTATACGCTCGTTGACTTCACCATGGTTTTTTTGTTCTACAACTTTTCAACTAATTAGATACATCCATCCAAGGTGCTGTTTGAAACTTAAGTCAATAGCGAAGGCTCTTATAGTATACTTTGCATTTACACATCATCGTGGAAAGGCCTAGTTTTTCTAGCGCGTAGTCGAAACTCATCTACGCCTCTATGATAAGCCAATGCAGCAGTTTCAATCTTATAAGGTATATAGCATTTTTTCTGACTGTGTATAGCACTGCAGCCATGTAGTGACTATAGCGTATGCTACAGTTAGATGTTATCTGACTAGGCCTGGGCCTACTCCGCACAACCCTGAAAAGAGCTGTATTCTCATAGGAAGGTTTGCATAGCATTTTGTGCTACGCATATTTAATGAGCAGAAAACATACCATTTTAAAACTGCGATATCTTAATGACTATAACATCTGCAGACACAATTTAACTTGCAAATTGTTAATAAAAGATAGGTTTCTCAGAAAATAATATCAATTTTGTTGATAACAAAAGTAAAAGGGTGAATTTTTAGACAAAAAAATGGGGAAAAAGGGCTTACGTTTTTATAGCCATTTTACACGAAAAAATACTTCGCGAAAATCACAGAAAAGATGTAAAAATATGTTGTTTATGATATATCTGCACTTTCCTACACTAAATTTTGTCGGCTGAGTCAGGAACATGGCAAATTCAGGACAATTCCTTACAGTTGCTCTTTAGAAACAGGGCTAATACTTTGCGGAAGTTGCCCACATTCCCATTGGCTCCCGATGTTGTCATTGTATGACGTCAAATTGCGGGTGCCCTAATCAGCAAATGCAATGATAGACTGAACAGTGAAATTGTCTGGGAGATGATGATTTCAAACAATTATTATCTTGATTCAATTTTTTACTGTAATTTATTTTCAGTGGGTTACATTAGCTCCATTGTTACGAGTAATTGTTTGTAAAGAAATGCATTATTTAAGTTGACAATTTTTAACAGTAGGCCTATTATTTACTGTCGAAATCTGTTTCCTTTTGACATTGTTTATGGCCATAGCTGATTTAGGGCCTTGGATGGTTTTGATATTGGGGGCCAGGAATTCTGTTTAGATGGAATGGGGGGGAGGGTCTGGGTCACTTAAAAATTAAGAAAAGGAATGTAGGTTGGAGCAGGGGAAACATTTTCAAAAGCCCATGCTTGACAATTTATAGGGAAAAACTGGAACAGAAATAGGTGACCGTTTGTTTATTTTGCCTCTTAAAATTATTCGACATGGGGGACCCGGGGCCCTGGGGCCAGGGTAAGGAATGCCAATGAATAAATGGAGGTCCAGGCTTGCCATGCCGATGCTCTGAAAATATTCTTTTATATTAAAATAAGGTAATATATAAGAAAAAAAGTGAGTTTATTTTTTTGCTCTTTAGATTGTCTTATATGGGCGGCCCCGTGATCCTCTGGGTAGGCAGTGCTGATTGGGGGTGATGAATTAATGGAGGTTCAGGGTTGCCATGACTATGTTTTAAAAAATATTCATTTATATAAAAATGAGGGAAATATGTATATTGGTGACAAGGCACTATTTGACTATATCAAGTTGTTATAATAAAGAAACATTTAGTCCTCTCTCCAATGGGGAGCTAGTTTTGGAAAGTACATAATATATTTTAAGTAATGTAGGTATAAATGGGTCTAAAACTTTTGAAAGGGACACTTGTTACAAAGTCCCATGCATATTGTATGTGCTTCATGTAGGTGACCTTCTACAAGCATTCCATCTGATTGGAAGAAAATCTGTGCTAGGCTAAGTCAGAATGAATGTAAATCACTCTTCAGATAATTATGGGCACATTTCATCTACAATTCTATTCCCGTTTTGAAAATGGTCCCATGAAATTGTCAAATACCCATTACACCATATCACAAAGTTCCCTAACATTAATAAAACGAAGAGTATGCGGGATTTTCACCAATATCAATTTCTACCAAAACAGCTACAACCACTTTTCAATGTCCCATCCTAAAGTATTTACATTAATTATCATTAAATCATCCTGCTAATGAAAGAATGGCTAAAATCTCTTAATATAAAACTTTATTATATTATGCAATTATTGATTAAAACTTATGGACACAGAAAGGAGAAAAGACAACATAATTAAACTTTTATTATCTTATAATCTTTTCTTTCATTTACTCAAATTTCACTACAAACTTATAATCACATCATATTTTAAAAATTGAAAAAAAAAATATTATTCACAAGAAGGTTTAGTCCTGCCGGGTTATTGATTTATCGTTAAGTACTGACTTTCTTCTAGAAGCAATATTATTGGTTTATGGACATCTGTTTTCTGTTTCAGTCTTCTGCATACACTAAATACTTAAAAGTTTAAAAATTGTACATCTTTTTTGTAATTACAGCTAAGCAAAAGTCTTATGTTTCAACATATACAAGGTTGGTAAACAGCTCAAATTTGTCAGGTAAATCTTGAAATTTCTTTCTAAAATTTCAGTAGTGAACATAATAAAATTGGTCTTTAAATATTGGCACAATCTTTATTAAGGAATAAACAAGAGACACACAAACAAAAATCGTACAGCAAGGGAAACCGAATTAAAAGGGGAAAAAAAGATTTTGTCTCTACACAATCTTCTTCAATAATTTCTTTCATACTTTTAGGGGCAATTGACTGACTAAAAATTTAAAAATTCATACTGTATGACATTTTCTTCATCACTTAAGGTGTCACCATCATACGTATGAGTATAACCTGTATCCTCATTGACTTCTTTTTCCTCATCCGACTCATCTGACTCGAGAAATTCAACAACTCCCGTCCTTGTACAATTTGTATTCTGGCAATAAACACAAGTGCACCCAGGCCCACATTTAATTCCTTCCTTAACACACTTACAGATTCTACCCATGCACTTAGTTTTTTTTACAACTGCAGCCTCTTGTTAGGTCGAGTACTTTACCCAGCAAGATCTCAACCAGTGTAACCTTAATGCTTTATCAGATGGGAGCAATTCATCCTCATAGGTGCCTTTCCAGCTTGCATGGCAGATTATTATAATTTTTTTGTTGATGGCTCACAGCAGGATCATCAGTTTTCTGACTATTATACAATGCAAGCAGTGTTTCATACCTACGCAGACAAGCTTGGTTAGCAGCAAAGTAGACACATCCAACCAATCGGAAAAATGAATACATACAAAGGTGTGCTACATCATTATTATTATTATTATCATTATTAAAAACATTTATATAGTGCAAATACTGTAAAATGATTCATTCAAATGCTCTTTACAAACAAATGAATCAAATGATGAAATAAGTTAAGACTATAGTAAATAAAAAGATAAAAATAGACCTAGAATCATTTAAAGCTGGAATATTGAATAAAAAGAAAAAAGCAATAGGATCAACAATGAACGTAATAAGAGAAATAATCTAAAATGTTAAGAGTAGAAATAAAACTTAAGCAAGTCAGGTTGTATAGGCACAAAGATAGTAAAAAGTAGACATACAAAAATGAGAGCTTTAAGATGTAAATATTGATAAAATTGTTAAAAGATCATCATCTGTCATGAACAACCACCATCCAGGAAAATCTGTGCCACATATGAAATTTGCGTTTTGGAAAAAGACATTGAAAAATGTGACTTTGCTCTTTTTTACAACGAAGAAACAAAATAACACCCAGATGCAATGTACAGGACCTGTATGCATTTATAAATCAAAGAAGTAGCCAGATTAACATGTATAAAAGAACAATAGTTATTCAAAGCAAGCTGAAGATTATTTATGTGAATGTACATGTAATTTCCTGGACCCACTTGGTATTGTAGGTATACATTTTTATCCTGAAAATCAAGAGGCAGTCATACGACCCCCCACATCTTGGTCAAGAGAATACAAATGAATAATGGCACAGGAAGTATCAGCAACATGAGTGTATCAGTCTCTTCATGCTTGCTTTTAAGATAATACAGACTTGAACCTTGAACCTTGTCTATCAACAACATATGACAATCATTTCAAATCCACCAGAGGTGTAAAATCTTTGATCTGAATTTTGAAGGACGTCTGAGGTAAAAGAGAAACATTTTTGACAAATATAAAATAAGCAACCTCTTATTTTGTCTGTTTCTGAGGAGCTGTTGCCACAAACCTGTTTTGGGCAATGTGGTGTGGTCCTCTTTAGCACCCTACAATTCGCAAAGGTCTAAACAGTAACAAACAAATTAAAGCAAGGCCTCGTCTAAATGTTTCTGTCAAGGAATCCTTAAGATTTAAGTTACTGTAGCAAACCTTAGTACGACTAGTGCTTTTTCTATGCCTCACATATCGGATTAAAAAATTCCATTTATTTTTTGACTATTGCCATTTCGTTTGAATTTGATTTCTATTAAGTCTCTTGATTTGAAAGTTCAAATATATCTTTGCCACCAAAATTACATGAATCCCTAAACAAGGGCCCAAGTGTAGCTTCTACATTGGTTAATTTTAACATTGAAATGCAGAAATAACAAAAACTTGAGGTCAAAAAGAACAGAATCAGGCAAAATGTTAAAAACAAGATAAAAATTATTAAAGGAATGACATGATACAAATCATGGAAAGATGAAATTAATGGTAACTGTCTGCCTAATTAAATAAACAATGGGTCAAACGTTGCACGCAGTAAATATAGAATGCAGGTTCACTCTCGAAAAATACCCCCTGATTCGTGTACTTCCGATGTGCATGTTTTAGTCAGATAATTTTTAAAGAATCACTATACATTATATGGCTCCCATACAGGATCCCTGGCTGGACAGCGCAGATTGTGAGCCTTTTTTAATTAAAAAACAATGCAATAGTCACGTTGAAAGAACTTTTTACATATTTTAAGTCAAAACTATGGCTCTCCTCCTCCCCCCCCCCCCCTCCCTTCTCTCTCCCATTGGGCAGCGTGGTTGCTGGGATTGTAGGCCTGCTAATCTTAATCAAAGAATGATGCATATATACATGTCTGATGATATAATAGTGTCAAAAGAATGCGACTTCTCTGCCAACAGTGTCAGCAGCCATGTCTATACTTCAAAGTGAACCTATCTATATTCTATAGTTGGAAATTACCCATCACACACACAAAAAAATGCAGAAATAATAAATGAGATAGTAATAAAGAAATCCAGATCAAAAATTAAACAATAAAGACCAGATCAAACCTATGAAATAACATGATAAAAATCATGACCCAAATTGGGAAAGCATAAACATTCAAATAAATAAATTTCAAACCAATCAAAAATTATATCCTTGTTTAAACATGGTTAGCTTTAATACCAATTTAACTTAGGCCTTACATTACTATGTTAGCCTATTAGAATTAGTCTAAACTTTTTTGTATCCACTGTTTAATACTAGAAATATTTAATTGAAAGTTAAAATTTATCAATAGGATTTTTTTTTGCATTACACGATTTGATCATTACAACATTAACAATTGAACAATCAAATAGAAATAATGTATATTTTAGGGTGCACTCGCCAGAAGATTTTGGCATGCACAACATTGCAGATTAGGTATGTATCAAATGCTCTAAGATTCATCTTTAAGAATCTGCCATTAAAATTTGATATTTTGTGTTGGCTGAGTCAAGAACATGGCACTTATGGACCTGTTTTTGTACAAATCAAATTAAATCAAATTCCTCTAAAACGAAGCAAAATATGAAAAAAATCCAAAAAGAAAATTGAAAAATAAAGTTTAACGTGTAACCTACCCTGCCATCTTGAACAGAAATGCATCTCACGTGACTGTAAGATGCAAAATACGTTACACTGCCAAGTGGTCAGTGTTCTGCAAAAAATCAAATGTCTGCACTCAACGCGAATTCCTTTCTAAAAGAACCCAGTCACGTGACCTAATTAGCGGGGGCTCTGCAGACTGATTGTACAATCTTGGACAAAAGTCATTGAAACACTTAGTGAAAATATGTGATGCTTTTCATGAAGCTACTTTTCTATTGTAAATTATTCCACATTTAGTAATCAGAAATGCTGGATTTTTTTTTTGCCTCTTCAATCCCTATTCTTTCAAATGTAATTATATTTTAGAATTTTAAGGACATTGTTATAATTTCATTGATGCTGCCAGTGTCCCCCTTCCCTACCTCACTATGTTAATTGTATTCCCCTACCCCACTGTGTGCTCGCAACAAGTGAATGCAAAAATGTCATCCATTCTTGAAATAAGATAGAAGGAGGACAGACCCCTAGCTTGATTTAAAAAGGGGCAGGGTGCTAGACTTGTTGAAGGGGCACATTAATGCGCGTGCGAAGCGCTCCATCTTTTCAGCATGGAGTCCAGGGGCCCCTTTAAGTCTCAATCCCATGGTGAAGAAGCTCTGGGACTTTAGCTATAATCATACCTCAGAATGAAACTATTCTGACTGATAAGGACCATTCATGAGCCAAACAGGACAATTGCTTACTATACTATCATTCTGTGATCTGTATCCATGTAAGGTATTTTATTTATGAGATTAATTAAGATTAGGAAGTTACAAAAAAAAAATTCTCATAAGGGGCAGGGTGGACCCCCAGGGAGCAGGGCAGGCCCACGGAGGGGCAGGGCAGGCCACCCCTGTGAAACAGCAAAGCTAGGAATCTGGAAGAATGATAGAGCTGCGAATTATGTAAAATCTTTATACAAATCAACACAAGTGAAGTTGCTTAATTAATTTATCTCTTAATTTCTTTCCAACTTCCAATATTATCACACAATTACTTTTTACCAATTTCATAATACACCGATATTAGTAAAATGATGCGTGCTGAAACAGTCTATTGTTGTTTTTCTAAAGTTTATATCTTCAATATGATTTTCCCTGACTTTGAAGGTAGACTGTGAAGCTCTTTCATATTAAAATAATATACAAAAATGATCCTCTATTCTACTTCAATGTATTTACCAATTCTCACCTCTCCCACCCCCTCCCCTCTTTTCTTTTAATTAACACTGTCTGACAAATTTGATACAAAATTGACCAATTTGAAGTGGAAATGGCAGATTTTGGGCATAAAATGTGATGCTTTTCATGAACCTACTTTTCTATTGTAGATTATTCCACATTAGAAATCACAAATGCTGGAAATCCCACCACAGGCTTCTCCCCTGAAACCCATTGGCCCATTTCCTCCACCACGCGGGTTACTCAATCTGTGATCAGGCTAAATGCTCGTGAAGCAAGGGCTCTCAAGTCACCACAGTGCAGGGCCCCCACCAAACTTACAGCACTAATTTAACATTTATAAATCATCAATACTGTCTTTTTTTTAAGGTCGTTTCACCCCTCTTTTAACAACTTTAATAGCTTGATGTCATTTTTTGGACATTGTTATATTTTTCAAGATGCTTCCTGTTCCCTATCCTAATTCAATGTATTTTTCAATCTCACCCCCTCTTCCTACGTCCATTTTAATTAACACTGCCTGACCAATTTGATGCAAAATTTGACTAATTGACAGATTTTGGGCATAACTTTCCGATTTGTATTTTGTTTTTTACAAAATCAGTAAACCAGATTTTCTTCAAGAATATTCTGTGATTTTCTTCAAGAATATTCTGTGATTTTCTCAAACAATCCTGGACAAAACTCATTGAAACATTTAGTGAAAATATGTGATGCTTTTCATGAAGCTACTTTTCTATTGTAAATTATTCTACATTTAGAAATCAGAAATTCTGGAAATTTTCCTGTTGCTCCTTTAATCCCTATTCTTTCAATTGTAAATAATATTTTAGAATTTTAAGGACATTGTTATAATTTCATTGATGCTGCCATGTCCCACTCCCCTACCTTACTATATTAATTGTTCTCCCCTCCCCCTTCTCATTTAATATTGGCCATTGCTACTGTTTTCCTGGAACTTAATGACGTTAAGAAAGATATAAATCAAACATTGAAAAGGGGGAGGTGGTTGGAGCTTACAATTCTCGGAAAAATAATAAAGAAACATAACACTATAACATACGTACACACTGTAGTTCTCAAAATGCTGAATTGTTCCAACAGTTTTGTCCAAGATTGTAGCTATTAGTCATATCCCACAAAACACTTTTTGACAAACTGGTGGCATGTACAGTGGGTTATTACACTTTCCATACATATAGGTGAAGGTGTGTTGAACGTTAGGCTACCAAACTTAGGCTCATGGTCAATTCCTTGCTTTAATTTTTATACATAGTTCTTTGAAGTTGTTTTAGTGCTCAAAAAGACAAAATTAGAACACCCTTTATGCTTGTTTCGGCAAAAAGTTTTTCCAGTCGGATCTTTAAATTTCGGTCACCCGTTTTGTTTATGTTGACGTTATATAACTTTTGTGGTTGTCGACAGCTGATTGGCTAACAATTCATGCACATTTAAATAGATTCAAGTAACAAATAAACATTTTATTGAACCTTGACCTCATGAATAATCAACAAAATTTAGTTCTGCTCTAAAAGTAATGGCTGAATAGCTGTTCTCATCGCGAACAGAAGACTTCACAGAAAATAAATAAATTCTTCCATTTCCAAGTAAGTTTTAAATGTTAGGATTTCGTGGATAAACAATAAATCTGCCAGATTGTGAACTTAGTGATAGAAGATTTTTAATATTTTAGTGAAGAATATTCTCAGGGAAGCTGTATAAAGTTGTGAAAAGTAGCACCAAAACATTTGCTGATCTCTAATGGGAATAAACCATAACCTTCATGAGGTCGCAGATCAGTAAACAACAGCAATCACACAACATCAGCATACAAAAACAGGTTAAAATGAAAGAAATTATAGCCAAATGATGGTAAATACTTCCATAACTAGGCTACAGTAGTCAGATAACATTCTGTCTGTAGTATACACTATAGCCACTACATGGCGCCTATACATGGTCAGACATCATTATATACTTATAACGTTGAAACTGCTGCATTGACTTATCATAGAAGCGTAGTTGAATTTTGACTACACGCTAGAATAACTAGGCCTTTTCGCAACGATCTCAGGCTAACTTTTGGCAGTGCATTTTATTGTCATGGATCACTTTTTCGTAATACAAAATAAATAGATATACAATGATACTATATTGAGATATTCACTTAGGTTTTGTGCATGAGTTTAGTAAAGAAAACTATGAAAAGTTGCGTTTTGCGCAAGAGCGCTTAGCCTTTGCTACTGACTTACCTTTCAAACAGCACCAAGATGGATGTACCTAATTAGTCCAAAAGCTGTCAAACAAAGGAGTGTCGGTGAAGTCAACATGCATGCAGCATTAAATCGAACACTGCGCACGCATGCGAATAATAACATTTTAGCATTTTTAAAATAGCAGATGCCAACGTACTTGGATGATGCATGCACAAATTGTGTATGCTTTTTTAAAAGTGAAGGTGTATGAAGTGATCGGAATGTCAATTCTTCCGTAATTTAGATGATTTTTATGGACAAAATGTTCATCATTTGTAACTTAGTTTGAAAGATACGTTAAATATCTAAAATGCTAATGAAATCAAAATAATAGCTCCTGAGTAGTTTTGTCAGTTTTTGGAGAAAGGTTTTCATTTCAGGATTATGTTTTTGTTGTTGTCTGAGTTTTTAATGTTATGAGTATATAGTATGTTGTCTCACTCAATATACAAATATTGCCGTGCAAGTAGTACCTACTGAGTGAGGTGTTTACAGAGAACTTAATTTCTAACCAAGGTAATGAGGTAGCCTAAAGTAAGTCTTGTTGACTTCCTTCTACAGATAGTGACTTGCAGGCAGGTAGCGTAAACACTTATACATGGGCAGTAATCAGCAGTTACATGCAGTCAGGTTTAAACTAAACAGAAATCGTTGTTGACTTGTCTGTGCAAAGACAACAATGATCTCAAAGTTTTTTTTTGAGTAACTCTGGCTTTCCTATATAACCTCCAAATGTTACAAAAGTTAGATTACCTTATAGCTAGATGTTCAAAAATCTGGTTAGCTGGTTATCTAAATGAAATTTTTTCTCAAGAGTGGAAACAATTATGTCTTTTTGACAAAAATGACTCAAAACGGTTGAACAACATGAAAATCGCGTAATGAAACTTGCCAAGTGTACGTTTGACGCGAGTGTACTCATGTAATCAAAGATCAACATTTTAAAGAATCTACCTTTGTACGTGTTGCGCAAACATGTCCTTAGTTTTTTGTCTTTTCTTCAATCATGCGTACCAAAAAAACCCCAAAAAACATGCAAGCGCAATCCACGCTCGTCGCAGCTTCTTTTCACTGTACGCTGTCAGACATTTAAAATGCGACCACCTGATTGATCGTGCACATGTGTAAAGATGCATTTCAGTTGTGACACTGCGTGATATTGTTTTTAATGTACACAGAAACAAAATGGGTTGGAATTTTATTTTCTTTACCAATTTTCGACATACAGCACTGTATTCCAAGCAAATTAGGTTTCCATTTCCAGGTGAGATTAAGTAAAACATATTGTAGTAAGAGTGTATGAATTTTCAAGTATGTCGGTGGTTATTATAATACTGAAATTTTAGTTGCCTTAAATTTTAGGGCAACTTTTTTTGAGCATGTATTAAATCCATTGACTTTTGCTTCAGAGTGTGTTATTTGTTTTCAATGGGCGATTTCCTTTAACTAAAATCAAACTTTGTGGAGTGAAGCTGATGAAGGTAAAGTTACTGAACTACTAGTGTTGAACTTAAGTTTAGATGGATGATCATTCTAAAAAAACATTTAGCCTTTTACTTTAAAACTGTTCAATTTGTTTCTTCACATCATGTGCAAAACTACGGATAGAACAACCAGTATCAAAGTATGTTTAAAAAAACTGAAACCAAGAAAACAATTAAAAAAATTAATTAAAAAAATGTAATCAAAAAGTATGATGTGTTCTAGTCTACAAAAACACCCTTTAAAAAAGGGCTGTTGTGGCATTTTTTGTTGTTGTATAGATAGTAATAAAGAAAGCAGTCACATGTCTAAGTGGGTTATTGGGGGCTTAGCCTTCCCCTCACCTTCACAAATTCTGTTGAAACCATAAATATAATTAATTGAAATATCAAATGAACCATGTGTGGCATTTTTTGCAATCGTATTGACTGAGTTAGTGTTAATTTTGGACCAATCCTTTTACAGTTTGCACCAAAAAATTTCCCGTTTTCGACCAAACATCTTTTATATTTTGGCCCCAAAAGCTTCAAAATTCACCCAAAAATCTACACTTTTGGTTAAAAGTCTTCAGGCTTTTCTCCAAAATTTAGATTTTGGACCAAAATTATCAAGGGCCACAATCTACAACATAGAAACAAAAGCCTTTGGATACGGAAGTGAAATTCTTATAATATCAGGGCCACGCGCGAATGGGAGCCATAATGAATTTTCAAAGTAATACAATTTTAAAATAGGCCTTTATGTTTTTGCCCATGCTAATTGGGAAAAATCATGGGAAATGTTTGGGAATTCTTGAATTTACAGAAAATTTTTCTTTATTTTTAGAAAACTTTCTTCAATTTCTGCAAAAATTTTATGAATCTCTGTCAATTTTCGGGAAATTTTCTGCATGTTCATGAAATCTTTAATTTCCACAACAATTCTTTACTTTCCAAGAAAGCACTGTCAATTTTGAGAATTTTTCAGGAACTTACCAAAATCAAGAAAAAAATTCAACAAAATTTCAATTTTATGTTCATAATTTCACAATTTGTCATCAAAATAAAAACATGCATGCAACCGGGAAGCCCTTTTCAGGGGTGGCCTCTAACTTCCTACGCACCTCTGTCAGTCTGTCATCCCTAATCTGAAACTGGCCTTCAGTCAGTTTCCTCAAAACGAAATGCAAAGAAAGATAACAAGGTGATGTAGGTATTAATTAATTTATCATAAAATAGAATAGATACAATAGATAAAGACGTCATAAGTTAGATTGGACCCTGCTGAAAAAAAGAAGAAAGAACACCCGCTTCCATATGCTATGTAAAATCAATAACAATCATCGCCATTGCTAATCCCAACATAATAATCAATACAAGAAATAATCATGATATCTGAATTTCCACGCTCCCTATGCTAAAACAAATGTAAGTACTCCTTCTTTCTCTAACTGCTCAAACACTAAAAGATTGAAATGCTTTACCGCCAGACCACCAGACAGTGATATACATATTCACCAAGTCTAAACTGTTTCAAAGCTAAACTTAGCCTACTAAACTTGTTAAATGGTTTTTTCCTCATACTTGTTACGCTTGGTTGCCGTTCATGTCCATAAGGATTTTTGGCGACTTAACCTATCAGTTTGCAAAGCACCATTGACTGTTTATACAGTAAGTAATGTGCGCTATACTATAAGTTTGCATTACCTTCACCTTAACCTATTGAGATTCAGATTCAGGTTGCAAGATTACTTTAGCAGATGTAAAGTGGCGTACGTACCCACGCTAACAATTTCTTAACTTGGCTGTTGAAGTTTCCAGATAGACTAGCCTCGTTCATTTCAAATTTCAAATAATATCATTCTCCTTCACTATCTCTTTGTGACTCTTCACAAAATATTTTTGTGTAATAAATATTTTCTATTATGTTTCTGAAACAGTAAAAATATGTAGACTATACCATTCTTCATATCACATCTTGGACCAGGCTATTAAAATATCGGATTGGAACTGGAAGTTATTGTCTGCATTCCTCAACGTTGCCAATTTAACGCCATAAAATTTTGAATTAGCATTGCTGAAATTGAATCAATAAATAAATCTTGAAATAGCACTTAATTTAAAGTCCATATTCTCCTCAGTTAATGAAATTGAAGAAAATTCTAAATTAAAAGATGGCGGATTTTGAGCATGGAGTTTACAATACTATACTTGTTGCATTCTGAGGGCCACGACAGAAAAACTAATGTTACGTTAGTAGGCCTATCACAGGGCGTCAACCTCTGAAACCCAGAGTATCGGTTGTAATAGGTTAAAATAATGTATTTAACGATTTATCATCTTTCCCTTCAGAACCATAATCGTTTTAACCCATTAGTTTCTTGTGGTTGTCCCTGTATTATCTCAATGGCAGGATGTTTTTCACTTTTGACATAAATACATGTATCTGTTTTGGCCTGATTTAGTGTAATCACTCCGCGCTCAGCTAAGGTGTCTCTGTGTGATCTGCCTTTTTAGTATTTCATCTGCAATTTATCATTGTTATGGGCTAAATACTTTGGTTTTGCTACATCTTCCTGGCACCTTTTCTTTGTATGATTAATCACTTATTTTCAGATTTCCTTGAAATTATCTTCTCCTTGGCATTCCAGTCGGAGAAATCACTTGTGATTGGCAGAATAGCCCTTTTTTAACATACTAAGTGGGGGGAGGGAATTTCCCTCATTCCTTTTGATTTTCTCCCTTCCTCCCCATCCACTGATGAGTTTTTTTCCTCCCAGAAAAATATCCCTATGAAATGAATATATTAAGATACATTAATAAGTGGGAATTCTTCAATTTTGAAGAAATATTTAATTTTTAAGAAATCTTTAATTTTGGGGAATTCATTCAATTTTCATAAAATTACCTTAAATGCCATCTATTGTGATTAAAATATGGCGGCGTACATTTTATTCCCAAACGATTCTGATTGGTCTATTAGCATAAGTGTATGTTGGACCATTGTCTTCTGAATAACCAAAACACATGAATTGAATTATAGTTACCTCCACAGACAATGATAAATTGTGGCCTTTAATTTTTGTAAAATTTGCTTAAATTTTCGTGAAATTTGCTGTATTTTTTAGGAAATTTTCTTCATTTTTGTAAAATTTGCTTCAATTTTTGTGCAATTTCCTTCATTTTTGTAAAATTTTCACCAATTTATTGGCAATTTCCTTCCTTTCCGGAAAAACTTCTTTACTATTTGTGAAGTTATCTTCAATTTTCGAAATTTCCATCAAATTTTTGTAAAATTTCCTTCATTTTCAATTTAACTTTTAATTTTAATTTTTGAGAAGTTGTCTAAAATTTTTAGGAAATTTCCTTCAATTTTAAAACATTTCTTCAATATTTAAAAGTTCTCTTCAATTTTTTGCAAAATTTCCTTCAATTTTCAAAAAATTTCCTTCATTTTCATAACATTTGCTCCAATTTAGGTCCAATTTTGCCTTGTATATCTAACCAAAGGGGGTGGGTTCTGTAAAAAATGTCTGTTGCTGATTGGTTTTAAGTTCATCAAAGTGTGTGGCTGATTGCCCTAAAGTTATTAAAGTAAGTTCTGATTGGACTTCAGAATATTTTTTTTTTTGTTCTCCAAATATATGTGTAGTATACAGTCAACTTAAATGCATGTTTAAACCTTTCATATAAAAGTTCAATGTTCAGATTTAATATTCAGTTTTTTGAGTTTTAAGTTAGTTATGGAGAGAGAGAGAGAGAGTAACGATAGAGAAAGAGCTTTGTAAATAGTGTATATAGTAGAAGAAATAGATTAGACGTTGGAAGCACATTCAATTGTGTTGGAAGTTCTAGATTTGTTGATTGTTTACTGTATTTTTTTACTACCGTGCTACACTCTCATTGGCCTACCAATTAGACCAGCTAGAGTTTGGAGTCATGGTTTATTTCTGAGAAATCTTCTGAAATATGATTAATGTTTCAAGAGTGTTTTAGAATGCTGTATGATCATCTTTAGAGATGTAGTGGCTATGGAGTCTTGGGAGTAACTGCAGAATGCCCCGCTGTTCCGGAAGTATACCCAGAAAATGAAGAGGCTACACAATCTGTCAATAATATGCCAAAGTTTGGATTATTTTTCTTGTGTTTTCTTTTAAGTACGTATATTTGGAAAGGGCTATGGGCTATGAGCTACATAGTTGGGTTTCCTTTTGGATAGGGCTACGCCCTACATTACATGAGGTTTTAATTGAAGTCAGAAAACTAGGGAAATGTTTTGGGCACAGTCTACAAGCTATGAGGTCATCAGTGTCTGGGACTGCGGAGTAATTTTTAAAGTGAGGGGGCTGAAAAGGTAAATGGTGAAAATATAAGGCGCCAACACACTCATATAAAATCATGTGCACTAACTCCCAAATATAGTGTTAGGAAGGGCACCCCCAATGGGAGGGCAAGAACCTCCAAAATTTCCTGGTCAGAAATGGAAATATTGCACTGGTAAATTCAGTTCCGTCATTGACGTTGCTGCTCACCGAAAAATCTCCTTCAATTTTGGGGAAATTTTCTTTGATTTGGTGAAATTTTTTGTCAATTTTTGGGACATTAGTTGACAAATGTGACCAAATTTTCAATAATTTTTACCAACTTTTCCTTTAATTATAGACAATTTTTTTGTGTACATTTTTGGGACATTTGTTGACAAATTTGAGTGAATTTTTTATCCTTTTTGGGTCCTTTCCTTAACATTTGGGTGAACAGTTTGTCAGTTTTGGGGAAATTGCATTCATTTTTGGCAAATTTTATGAACCTTTGGGAAACTTTCTTTGTTTATAGCCAATTTTCTTTGATTTTATGAATTATTTTGTCAATTTTCAGGACATAGGTTGACAAATTAGACCAAACTTTCAATAATTTTAACAACATTTCCTTCAAATTTTCTTCATTTTGTAGATGATTTTCATTAATTGTGTGGAAATTTTTGTAAATTTTGGGACATTTGTTGACAAGTTTGAGCGAGTTTTTGTTCATTTTTGAGCCCTTTTCTTTTACATTTGGTGGAACTGTTTGTTAATTTTTGGGAAATTTTGTTCATTTTTGCAATTTTATTCACGTTTTGGGAAAATTTATTTATTTTTGGACAATTTTATTCAATTTTGAGGAATTTTTGCCAATTTTGAGGCAATTTATTGATTAATTTGACCATCAATTCAAATAATGTAAAGAAACTATCATGTCCCCCCTCCCCTTGTTTCCACGGCCCCTGAGTGTGTAGCCTTGTAGCCCTGCTACAGAGTAACATTAAAAAATGTGGAGTATTCTGCAGTTGTGCCAGGGTCTTGCTTGTTTGTAAAAGAACAATTCCTGCCATGAGCACTGCATTGTGTTCTTGAGCACAACACTTGCATGTAACTCTACTTGCTCCAGTCCACTCAGCTGTGAAAAATGAGTACCAGCATTGTTGGGAAGTTAGCCTACGATAGACTGGTGTCCGTCCAAGGGGAGTCTTGTGCTCTCATCTGCTAACACCAATGAAACAGGGGATAAGCACCGGCCCGGCTCTATGGGTCTAATGGCTCAGATGGATTGAACTATAATCATCTTTTATCCTCGAATTAAAAAAGTTTAACAGCAATTGCTCTCAAGTCAATCGTCAGGCAAGTTGGGGCAAGAAGAGAAGTTGTCCAATGAACAGAAGTTTCCTTCTGTTAATGATGATCCAATTTGGACTGAGTTATGAGTTGGATTATAAGTGGTGCTAGAAATTTGGGGTGACAGTCCTAGCAAAATCTTAATAAAGTGAAGGCAAGTGGTTTCAATGAGTTTAACTTGGGACTTGTTGAAGTGGGAGATCTCCACACCATATAGCACTGCAGTTTTAGGCGGCAGTAGATGTCCCACAGGTGAATGAGCTAGCAGCTCACCTAGGTGTATTTGCACCTGACAAAGCATAGAATGTACTGCTTCCAGTTGTGGAGATCGCTTCAGCAATATTTGTTTTTCTGTCAAACTTTTATAGTCCTACTCACAGATACTCACATATCCTCCTCTGACTTTAGGATTCATCTCCTGGATTCTCTTCTTGTCAGCTCAAATTTTTTGTTTAGGCTGAAATTATCATGATGTCTAGTTGGGTAAATCTGGATGCACTCTCTGTAATTATAGTGCAGAGGCTGGTTTTTCCTACTAATATCTCTCAAGTGTAGTTGATGACTTAGATGTCACTACTGAAGATGGTAAGTTATTCCAATTGTCATCTGAGCAATGCACAAATGAAAATTTCCAGATATTAAGTCGTGGGCGAATTTTGAAGATCTTGTATTTATGTCCCCTGATCAATAAATCATCTTTAAGTTTTATGAAATTAGACACTTCTAGGTTACACTTTCCAGTTAAAATCTTGAATAACTTAAATCATATCACCACAACAGGTCTATAAGCTAAAGTATGTTTGTCTGCAAAATTATTTGGAGTGAAAGGGCAGATTGCAGGCACATCTTTCTATGCTGGAAGCTACCTTGAAGTTAGTCTGGCATGTTGTGGTCAGAGAATATGGATACGATCCTATCCCCCACTTTGCAAAGCGATGTGATTAGGGTGATTGGAAAGTTGTTTTTACCTTTGTATATGGGGTACTGATGGGTCTGCTGTGTTTGGGTTTTACCTTTGTATATGGGGTGCTGATGGGTCTGCTGTGTTTGGGTTTTACCTTTGTATATGGGGTGCTGATGGGTCTGCTGTGTTTGGGTTTTACCCTATGTATATGGGGTGCTGATGGGTCTGCTGTGTTTGGGTTTTACCTTTGTATATGGGGTACTGATGGGTCTGCTGTGTTTGGGTTTACCTTTGTATATGGGGTACTGATGGGTCTGCTATGTTTGGGTTTTACCTTTGTATATGGGGTGCTGATGGGTCTGCTGTGTTTGGGTTTTACCTTTGTATATGGGGTACTGATGGGTTTGCTGTGTTTGGGTTTTACCTTTGTATATGGGGTACTGATGGGTCTGCTGTGTTTGGGTTTTACCTTTGTATATGGGGTGCTGATAGGTCTGCTGTGTTTAGGTTTTACCTTTGTATATGGGGTGCTGATAGGTCTGCTGTGTTTGGGTTTTACCTTTGTATATGGGGTGCTGATGGGTCTGCTGTGTTTGGGTCTTACCTTTGTATATGGGGTACTGATGGGTCTGCTGTGTTTGGGTTTTACCTTTGTATATGGGGTACTGATGGGTCTGTTGTGTTTGGGTTTTACCTTTGTATATGGGGTGCTGATGGGTCTGCTGTGTTTGGGTTTTGTCTTTGTATATGGGGTGCTGGTAGGTCTGCTGTGATTGGGTTTTACCGTTGTATATGGGGTGCTGATGGGTCTGCTGTGAATGGGTTTTACCTTTGTATATGGGGTGCTGATGGGTCTGCTGTGTTTGGGTTTTACCTTTGTATATGGTGTGCTGATAGGTCTGCTGTGTTTGGGTTTTTACCTTTGTATATGGGGTGCTGATGGGGTGCTAATTCTGAAGTTTTTAGGAATGTTTCCAATGGCAAGAAAAGAAATGCTGTGTCCGTCCCTGCCGTTTTGACGTGATTGTTGTGCATCAACGTCACATCCCAGGTTACAACTTTCTTATACTTGTGCTTGAACTGTTCTTCATGAATTGAAGTAAAATGGTGGTATACCTGCTGATTAAAGTTTGTGTATGTAGATTACCCACCTGAAGCGATGTTTCAGCCTTCCTCCACTTTATAGTGTGGGATCATTTAACTAAAGGTCTGCTTGTTCCCGTTACTGTATCAATCAGAAATAGGAGGAGCCTGTTTGTCACTCTTCTAAGCATTCCCCAAAGCTGCACCTTAACAATGATTGCCTCTATGGGCAACATCAAATGAAGCTGTCTTTGGTACATGCTCTTTCATTAAGGCAGATTTTACAGTAATGGGGTCCAAAATACCACAGTCATATAAAGTGCCCATAAAATGCTAAATATTCATCTTTTTAATATCTTATATCAATTGTTTAATCATTATGTATTGTTTTAATAGAAAAGATAAACTCACATGATTCCTCTGACAGAAATCTGAGTTGTCATGATGTAAAATCATATTTTGAGTGATTATTGGACGGACGGATCTCCCATATGATTTAGGCTATTTAATGTACAATGTATATCTATCATTTAAAATACAACACAACTGAAGCCCATTTGAATATGTATGCACTGTTGAGTGACAGGACATGAAAAATGAAATTTGTCTCCTTAAGTTTGTTTTTAATATTGATAAGTTTATGGCATTATGAGTGGTCAGTTGTTTCTCACAAAATATCCATCCAAAAGTTGAACAAATAATTATTTCCTTGAAATATAAACAATAAACACTGAAGTCACTGTTATTTTGGTATTACATTATTAAAAAGTATTTTGCCTAAACTACCAGCAGAAAATTTGTTCAATGCTTTGCTTATTTGTTAAAATATGCGATAAACATTGCGTACATAACTGTCCGTCCAAGTTGGGTGTTATGTTTGCAATATAGTATCCTTACTGAAATAAACAGTCAATTTGAAATAAGACTTCCCAGCTATTTTAAGATGTATGATCCTGTCCTAAAAACATCATCCACACATTTGAAAATTGTATCTACTTTAAAAGAATTCATGTTCAAGCATGTCCGTCCAACTTGTTACAAATGTAACACGCGCATTGCGAACATAACCTTGGACGAACGCCAGGGAGAATAACTTAAAATAGCAGCCAAAAGAAAATTTAATTACCACTAATAATTATTCTTGACCAGCTTATTGCTTGATACCAGAATAATAACACTTATTGACAATATACATAAGGAAATTAATGGTTGTTGTGTAGTGTCCGTCCAAGGTTATGTTTGCAATGCACGCCTTACATTTGTCTGTCTACGTTGAAATATCATGACCATGGCAGATTTCACAGTAATAGGGTCCAATCGTATTTATCAAATAGAAGTTTAGGAAATAATAATTGCTTGATACTAGTATAATAAAACTTATTGACAATATAGTTAAAGAAAATAATGGTTGTTGTGTAGTGTCCGTCCAAGGTTATGTTTGCAATGCCGTGTTTCATTTGTCCATCCAAGTGTTATGTTTGCAGTATAGATGTTTCACCTAATATTTTGGTTAAACTAACAGTTAATGTTTGATTTTTATTCTGATATTTGATACTATATTTGATGTTTATAAAATATAAAAAACTCAAGTACCTGCCTTATTGTTATCTTATTCAATGGAATTTTGTCATTTATATTTTGTGAGTTTTGTCCTTTCAAGTCCGTCTCACATATGTTGCATTTCACTTTCATTATCTTTCAACTGTTGCTTATTTCATCTCTGCAATTTCACCAATGATAAATGGTATGTCGTAGCATTAAATGGCAGGTCACTTGTTTTCAAACAAAGCATTTTAAATTTTGGGATCTGGAGGGAGCTTTTGGGCACTTTAACTGTGAAATCTGCCTTAAGCTTACAGTCGACGATACAAATTTACATGGATACTTGTTCCCTAAAAACCAACTTCATCACACTCAAATTGTCCTGTAATAGCAAGGGATACAAATCCTGAAAAGTGGCATATTGTAGATCTTTCAGTATTTTCAAAAATTATATGGATAGGTTTTTGTTGGTCCAATGGTGTTGTGGTTCGCAAGCCCCAGTGTTTCAAATTGGGTTTATTACAAATAGTTGTGAATGTGAACACATTAAGCTGTTATTGTATCTTTTAAGCAGGGGATGTCATTTTAGATATATCACATCCTTGGTGTTCGGCAATGAGTGTCTTTATAAGGACGATATAAATTATTAAAGGAGCAATAATCTTCTTAAAACCTCTCTTCTCTTCAAATACCCTTTTTATATAGTGTAGAACCTAACACAAATGGAGACCATACTCGATATAACACCCCTTTTGTATGGTCATGTGTGGAAGAGGTGAATAGCAGCATTGCATATGGCCCTCAATGCACAGTTGCATTCTCATTGAAAGGATAAAAACATGTGAAGGGAACACTCAATGAGGGATGGAATACAGGGATGTAGCCAGGCTTTTCGGATTTTAAGGAAGGGGAGGGGAGGGGGTCGCTGAGGGAAATATTTGGACCTTTTAGCATATTTTGTAGACCTTTTTACCACCATTTTACCATTACCACTTTACTTTTTTTTTTTAGGGGGTCATACAACCATTTCCACACACCTGGCTATACCCATGGAATAGTAGAAACACAGGGGTGTAACCAGAAGCTGGTAAAGGAGTAAATCACTTAATCATTTTAAAGCTGTTTCACATCCAAATAAAAGATTCAGATACACTCAGATAAACTGTAGAGCTTCACCCCTGGCAAAGTCAGGAACTCATGTCAATTGTTTTTCACTGCTTGCATACTTCCTAACCCCATAAGCAAAATTAAATTTCCTATCACAATTTCATGAATTCTCAACAAAATCGAATATTGATTTAATTTATTGAGTAGGCCACTTCCAATGAGAAAAACAAAACAAACTGTAAAGACTTCACTTTTTTCTGGACAGAAAATGGTAATTCTGTGAATATTTTCAATAGGAGCCCTTATTTCGGTTCTGGTATTCCATGCCAAGTGCTTTGGCCTGTGAGATGGTTAACATTGTAACAGACATAAATTTGTAGCATTTGAAACACAAACATTGATCAATAATTTCTTATATGTGATTTGATTATCAATGATAAAAGTCTTCCCGTACTGCACCTTATCTTTGGAAATAAATTTGTTAATTGCTCAATAAAAAATCTCCCTACCATGTAACAATTTAACATGCCATTTTCCATATTTTGAAGTCCAGAAAGCATATGAATTTCCAGAAGAGGGTAAATCTTTGGAGCTTTCAGGGCTTCACCCCTGCCACACCCAAGGCTCATTCTGGGCCCTACCAGGAACCTTAAGTGAACCCATGTACTCATTGCTTGTATAAGAAAACATATTGAAAAGCCTTGTAAGGAAAAGTGAAAATTTGGGGTGTGGGTATATAATATATATATATATATATATATACATATATATATATATATATATATATATATATATATATATATATATATATATATATATATATATATATATATATATATGTATATATATATATGTATATATATATATATATATATATATATATATATATATATATATATATATATATATATATATATATATATATATATATATATATATAATAATAATAATACACATATATTTATAACGCGCCCCTTTGAACTAAATCGTCAGGAGCGGGAACAGTAAGTAAAGTAAATGATAAGATATATAAAAACAAATGAAGTATAAAACTAGAAAATTAAAAGCAAAAATTGAAAAACCTAAAATATAAATACGCAATTAGTCAATACATAATTTAAAGGCTAAACTAAAGATTAAAAGCTAAACATGCTGAATAAGAAATATAAACAAATGAAGTAAAACAAATAAAGTAGAAGTACAAATTACTGAAATACCTAAAAAAAAAAAAAAAAATACACAATGAATCAATACATAAAAAGACTAAAGATTATAAGCACATTTAAAAAGGTGGGTTTTCAGTTGAGATTTAAAAACATTGTAACAGTGAATTGCACGTAATTGAACGGGTAAATTATTCCACAAGGTACAGGCAGCAACAGAATAAGATCTTTGACCAGCAGATTTAGAATTGAATTTTGGTAAAACAAGAGTTGGAGCAGTTGACTGTCTGGTAAAACGAATTGGGTTAAAAACTTTTAAATGTAAGTAAGAAGGTCCGGATTTATAGACAGATTTATGGGCGAACATGAGAATTTTGAATTTTATTCTAAACTGAATAGGTAGCCAATGAAGGTTAAACAGAATTGGAGTGATATGGTCGAATTTCGTGCAGGATGAAAGCAGACGAGCAGCATGGTTTTGAATTTTCTGGAGACGTTGAATTTGATAATTTGGTAAACCAACAAATAAGCTATTACAAAAATCAAGTCTCGAACTAATAAAAGCATGAACAAGAGTGGCAAGCATTGAGAGCGGTATGTACTTCTTGACTGAGAAAATGTTACGTAAATGCCAGTAGGCATTTTTACAAACAGTTGCCAAGTGGGCATTATATGAGAGACAACTATCGAATATAACCCCTAAGTTCCTGGCAGAAGTGCTTTTTGAGATGGTGACGCCATCGATATATAGATTTAGATCAGGGACTGGCTTCCGGCGTGATTTTGGATGGAATAGAAGTAACTCAGATTTGTCGGCATTGAGCTTGAGCTTGTGGCTAGTCATCCAATTACATATGGTTAGAATACAGGTTTCA
>JAIGNY010003408.1:0-200000 GCA_020152595.1 Chiridota heheva | reverse complement strand
TCGACCAAAACTTAAAAACCATAAAATTCCATTCAAAAAAATATTTGATACTGTTTTTATTAAGATATAAAGGTCTATGAACTCATGTAGGCAACAGTAGCCTGATTGCAGAAAGATCAATTAAAAACCATGCCACACCAAGATATAAGAAAAATTGGTTAAACATTGGCCTTTTTAGTGACTTTTTATACCTTTTCTGAATTTCGATCAAAACATGCAATTTTTTGTCTGGAGTGTTATATAATTTGATACTTTTGAAACTCAAAATTTCTGCAATTATTACAGAAATAATTCTTACTGTGATTATTACTAAATATTTAAATAAAAAACAGTTTTTTCCCATTGATGCATCATAAATCTTCTATCTTTTCATTTCCAGTGTTATTTAAAAGCACATGGATGGGTGGAGGCAGTACTGAGATGAATTGTTTTAAAATCTATTAAAATCATTTTCATATAGCAAAGAATCTCATCAAAATCAGTTACAAATCAATATTGATCTGCATGTTGGATTTTCAAGGGGCAATATGCAAATTTGTAATATGTAAACAGACTTACCACATAATTTTCTTAAGAAAACCCATTGTATTTCAATCCTCTGCCAAAAATCTTTGATGGAGAGCAGCAGATATTTATTTACAGACATATAGAGGCAAAATTAGGTTTCAAATCAATTTTATTTTGTAATATGTAAGTTGAGAGATCTCCTTCTCTCTAGCCACCATTACTTCATCAAAATAAGATCCAAGCTCGGAGCTTGTAAGTCCTCATTTAATCTTTGTTAAAAACAATTCATTGCTGTCCACACACTTTTAAAACTGACATTGTTCATCATTTAAAAGATATTTTGAGCTAAAATCTTGCATTACTGTAAGTAATGACAGAAGAGTAATGAGAATACTTTCCCATATGGCGCGCCGTTTAACATTTAATACAAAATTTCTGATATCAGAAAATGAATTTCTGATATCAAGAAATAATTTCTGATATCAGAAAAACAATTTCTGATATCAAAAATTATTTTCTGATATCAAAAATTAGGTTTTTGATATCCAGAAATAAATCACCGATATCAACAATTCAGTTTGTGATATCAGATTAACTAATAATGATATAAAAATATAATATAATTTATGATATCAAGAATTAAATACTTGTATCAAGAATTCAATACCTGATATCAAAAATTGAATTCTTGATATCAAAAATGGAATTTTTGATATCTGAAAATCAATTTCTGATATCAAAAATTTAAGTTCTGATAGCTGAAATTCAATTTTTGATATCAAAAAACAAATTTTTGATATCAAAATTTAATTTATTTTATCAAGAATTCAATTTTTGATATCACAAAATGAATTTTTGATATTGGAAATTTAATTTCTGAATATAAAAAATCAAATTCTTGATATCAAAAATTCCAGATTACCATACACATCAAAAATTAGGTGTTTTGACGGTGTGTATCCGAATTGAGAAGTAAAAGTAATATCACTGTATGATTGAAAATGTGGGTAATTCTGAAGTTGCCAACTTGCCATGTACTACATGTAGCTATGCGCTTCCTGTCTGCCTGTATAAGCCCATATTGCATACACTAAAACTACACGTACAACAGACGTACGTACACCTACACATGTGCAACAGTTAATAACATCTAGGCTAGTCTTTTACTCGTAAGATCATGGATCATCTTCTGCGTTTGGCAGAAAATGTACAAGCTGCTGTTGCAAATACAAATTATAATGAGGACTTTCAAAATATAAATGATTATGAGGACTTTCAAGATAATTTATTAGAAAATACGAGACAGCTTTTCAGGCTAAGAAGAAGACCATCACTGCCAGCTCATGGGAGAAAAATAAAGACGTTACTTTAACTTTTGTAGGAAATCTTGACCACAGTCTGACAGTACCAGCCACGCCAGCTAACCATAAGTACCAGTACAGATCAGTCAAATTTTGCATGTCACAACGTATGTTAAGCTGCTATCAGTATCACCATGACAACTCCCTGGTATCACTAGCTCTGTTAGGCCCAAACTGGAAGGTTGCTTATTGGGAATGATTTCTCAATCTAGTTACTTGTCCTAATTGAAGAATTTTTGATATCAGAAATTCATTTTCTGATATCAAGAATTGAACTCCTGATATCGATAATTTGAATTTTTGATATCAAGAATTAAATTTCGATATAAAGAATTTAATTTTGATATCAGAAAATGAAATTTTGATATCAAGAATTTTATTTTTGATATCAGAAATTAAATTTTTGAGATCAAAGATGATTTTCTGATATTAAAAATTCATTTCTCAATCAAAAATTCATTTCTCTGATATCAAAAATTCATTTCTCTGATATCAAAATCGATTTCTCTGATATCAAAAATTCATTTCTCTGATATCAAAACCGATTTCTCTGATATCAAAAATTCATTTCTCTGATATCAAAAATTCATTTTCTGATATCAAGAATTGAATTATAGATATCAGAAATTTAATTTTGATATCAAAAATTTAATTTTGGATATCACCTAAACCTGGCATTTCTTGACATCAAAAATTGTATTTCTGATATCAGATAATTTAATTTTTGATATCAAGAATTGTTATCAAGAATTGAATTATTGACATCCAAAATTAAATTTCCGATATCAAGAATTCAAATCTTGATATAAAAAATTATGTATTAAATGTTAAAACGGCGCGACATATTCCCAATTACTTTCAGTGCGTTACATAGCTACTTTAAAAAAAAGTGGGTGGGTAAAACGTCCTTCTATTAAAACTCCTTGAACTTGACAGAGCAATGTTTTTTTAATTTTTTCATATCAGACGAATCAGAAGTTTCACTTCCCAGCCAGCAAGCCCTGGATGTACAATGATTGAAGTCTTCCTGGAAATACTTAGCTGCCAATCTCCAGATATGGGCTTACTGCAACAGTATGGATAGCCAGATACCCTCAGGGCAAGGTAGACACCATAAAGTGAACAACAGATTTCAGAAATATCTTAAAGATAAAGAGTAAATATTTTGGAGATAAAGATTGTTTGTACAACTTGGAAGTGTTAATGTTGTGGTTCTCCTGGCTCCCAGGCTGGCAGCACCATGGAGAAAGAATGAAAAGAGTAGATGTACTTTTTCTTGTAACCCTTGTGTTTTATACTGGATAATCTTCCTCAAAAATTGGGATGTGCAAGTTGACAT
Source organism: Chiridota heheva (assembly GCA_020152595.1). Taxonomy (NCBI): domain Eukaryota; kingdom Metazoa; phylum Echinodermata; class Holothuroidea; order Apodida; family Chiridotidae; genus Chiridota; species Chiridota heheva. Next base: position 196,793 of record JAIGNY010003408.1, on the reverse strand, counting down.
TTATTGGTAAGATATTTTATCATATTTCTTTGAAAAACATGAACTAGGATTTCTGATGTATTCTATTGATTAGTTATTCTTGTATAGATGCTTTCAAAAACTAGATAAATTGAATGATTAAATACAAAACTTGGTTATAAGTGTATTTTCTTACATTAATACTTAACAAAAAAAAAAAAAACTCTTTACATCAAGATTTGGTAGATTTTTGGAAAGAAATCTAAAGATACAAACATTTTAAACTGTATTTCCCATATTATACATTTTGCATAATGAAAAATAATCACACCTTGCTCAGCCATAACCTGAAAAGTAAATGATTAAGTGATGTTTTTATTCTGAATTCTATGGTCCATTTTATTGGTAGTCAATCAGAGAACTTTTGTCGCTGTTTGCAGACCTTTAAGGGAACTAGTATAATTCTATTAAATTTTACTAAACATTTGATTAATCTAGGATTTCCTGCCTTTCCTGTACAGGTCTGTTGATGAGATTTAAAAAGAGAAGGAAGAGTTAATTATACCATGAAATATCATGTATAAAGCTTTATTATGCAAAGGAAGCTCTTCATTTACGGAGCCAGAACAAAGGGTAATGTGCAAGAAGTATAAATGCTAGTTTGGGTTTATTCTGGTGCTTAGTATAGCTAATGTAATGGTGTTAATACTATTGGATCAATATTCCTGGTTAGATCATGGATCATTTAGTATACAAACTAAAAGTTTCTCATGAGGATGTACTTTCAAGATTTTTGTGAGAAGGAAATTCAAATTCCATGATTTGTAGAAACCAAAAGCAGAAGGATAACTTTATATTGTATTGTAAAGTAAGTAACAGGAATAGAATCATCTTCATTTCTTGGTTTCCTTTCACTCATGCTTAGTTGTTTGTTTTATTGCCTAGAAGATAGATGGGTATCAATGGACTAAGTATGTCTGGTGTTTGTCTGCATTAGTACTCGTGGGAGAAGTGATTAATTAAAGATTAATGTTGAGGCAGTGTTTATATGCGTATTTAATGTGCGGGGCAAAGGAGTGGAAATGGCCCGACTTTAGGAGGGTCATTAGCGAGTGCAAAATCCTTTGAACCATGCATTAAATACACACACATATATATAAATATGATGCCAAAACATTGATCTGTTTATAAAAAAATTGTGTTAGATTGTTTAAAATGCATAAAAACAACTGAAATGAATGAAATACAAGAAAAATTTACAAATATTTTATCACTTTATGAAAACATTACCTATATTGAAAATGGATTAAACCAAATAATTAGAGTCATGCATTAATGGGAACAGGTCATATGCAAATACTTAATAGAAATGTTATATTATCTGGTACTGATCTTTTTATTTATTTGTGTGTCTGCCAACTACAAAAACAGAAAGAAACACAAATTTATGTGCAATTTGCTTCTTAAATATTTTGACTATGTTTTCTAGTATTTGTGCTTTGATGATTGATTAGGCAGACCTATCTTCTCCTTATGTTCATTTTTAATCCTCTGCCATGAAATTCTTTGAACAACTGATTCTTAATCACAGATTTGATCTTTATCATGCCCCAAATCAGGCATGTAGCCAGCATGTATAAGTCTACTAAAAAATGTATAACAAGAGTATATGAGAATCTCCCCAAGTGCCCTCTATTGCAGTATTAAACCCCCTTTCCCCTGAAAAAATGCATGGCCACTGCCTGCCGCTAATAAAGAGCATCTAACTGTAAAAGACATTTATAACGTTTTAAAAAGCTGTTAATTGCTTTCAGATTCGTGTGTCACTGTCACAAAAGCATTGCATATATTGTAAAATATTAAAGCTCTAATCAACAGGAACTTGAAATTCACTGTTTTTGTTCAAGTTAAAAAGTGTTTTACACAGCATTTGCTTCTTTCTAATCCAACAGATAATTACATACAACAACATTAGCTAAATTAAAGTAAAATATATAAAAACCAAATTTTATCACAAGTGGTTAAACATTGACCATTTTAAAGCATTTTTAAATTTTAGGTAATGTTCTGATGTATTACAGGGTGACTCTGATAAATTCTTCATTTTTAAATGTCTGTCATAAGTTTTTGTCTCGCCTACGAAGCAGCATGAAGAGACATAGGGGGCACCCTGTCATCGTCCTCATCGGCGGCGGCTGCAGCATTCACAAATGTTTAACATGAGCTCATAACTTTAAGTTATGAATAGTGTACAGTCCTGTAACTTGTCACAGGGGTAGAGGATATTGGTACTGTTCCAATGAGCATGATTGGGAGGTTGTGTGTGCATACTAATTAGCTTATTTGCATAACAATGAAAATATTTGTATTGAAGATATCTCTTAAATTAAAGTGGGTGTGGTGATTTTGTTAAGACAAATGATCATATATGTGAAGAACATTGTCCACACTTAATGGTGAGGTGTTGTGTGCATATTAATTAGGTTATTTGCATAACAATATACTTTCATACAAAATGGTTATCCTGAGATCATAACTTAAGTTATGAATGGTGTACATTCATGTAACTTGGCACAGGGGTAGAGGACATTGGTACTGTTCAGATGAGCATAATTGGGGGAATGTGTATGCATACTAATTAGCTTATTTACATAACAATGAACATATATGTATCTATGATACCTCTTAAATTAAGGTGGGTGTGGTGATTTTGCTTACACAAATGATCATATACATGTATATAAAGAGCATTGATCCACTTAATGGTGAGGTGTAGTATGTATATTTATGTATATGAAGAACATTGATCCACCTAATGGTGAGGTGTAGGGTGTATATTAAGTAGGTTATTTGCACAACAATAGACTGCTGGAAAATGTTTAACTGAGATTTTAACGTAAGTTATGCTCATTACTAAGGTTCATGTATATTCCACAGGTATGGAAAGCATCTAACCTCATGGACAAGTATTAGGAGTTCTGTGTTTATTTTAATTAGCATATTTACTTAACAATTTGAATACTTATTTATATGGATGTGGTCAGATTATACTAAGGTAAAATAAATAAAGTGTTGTGTTCATATTAATTTTGTTATTTGCAAAACAATAGAATTTTGTGAAATAGGTTAAACCAGGTCAGAAATGTATGGTTGGGGTAGTTTTTGCATAATTAAATATCTGGGTTGATACTTACAATTTGCCAACCATGGCCATTAAAGTCTTCGTTTCTAATCTATGTTACATGTAAAACCATGCATTGTTACTAATTGTGAAATAAGAAAATCAAAAATATATGGCAGGCGAGACTTAATAACTTTACATTTCTAGTTTAAGTGATACAGCAACTCTGACCAAAAGTGTTCAAGTCTTTACCATACCCTCATTTAAACACTAGCAGCTATAGACTTTCTCATTATTTTCAGTAACTTCTTGCTTTAGGAAGTTAGAGAGATATATAAAGATTTTGAGCTGTTTGCCAGTCATACATCACAAATTTATTATTTGTTATTATCAATTTTGCATAAATAAAAAACTGATCAATTTTGATCATCCATAATTAAAAAATGATGTTTTTTTTTTTTTTGCATATTTAAAAAAACTGATTTGCTCAGATTGAACATTTCAAGACTTTTTCAAACAATATAGAAATTGGTACACACCCCATATGCATTTTAAATACCTGAAGCTTATTGCACTTACAGTCTGCACGACTGCACTCCAAAAGATGCAAGTGTTTGTGCATTTCACAACTTATAAGGGTGTTTGGAAGGTTTGAAAATCTTGTGTTGTCACAGTACTTTTCAATCAGCAGAAATTACAAGAAATGTATTGTTTTTTCATGGACATTTTTGGTTCTGATGCGATATAGCATCAGGAACCTGGCCTGTGTGTATGTATGGGTGTATGTATATGTATGTTTGTGATGGCCAGCACATAAACACGATATCTCAAGAACTATACACTGGATTCATGTCACATGTGGTACACAGGTAGCCCATGGCATGTAGATGTGTCCTATTGTTTTTTTTAAGGTGATGTCATGCATATTAATGAGTAGGCAGGGCTTAATGTGAAAGTCTTGAAATGTTCATATTTTAACAACCGCGTTTTTGTTTTGTTTAATATTTGTTGTAGTTATGATGTTAGCTGGTGTGTATATGTTCATGACGTAATAACATTAACTTTTATTATTATGCATAGCGGGCATGGCTTAATGTGATTTTGCTGAAAAAAGCTTGTAAAAACAGTATTTCAAGAATGGTGAACTGGATTCATGTCTTATTTGCTATGCAGATAGCCCATTTTCTGTAGATGTGCCCTATTGTTTTAGATGGTGATATCTTGCACATTAATGAGTAGGTGGAGCTTAATGTAAAAATCTTGCAATGTTCATATATTTTAACAACCTCGTACAGTATTTGTTTTGTTTTATATTTGGTATAATCATGATGTTAGCAAGTATGTACATGTTCATGATGTAAAAATGTTGAATCATGTTAATATGCATAGTGGGTGGGGCTTAATATGATTTTGATGAAAAGTTCTTGTAAATATGGTATCTCAAGAATGGTAAACTGTATTCATGTCATAATTGGTACACAGCTCATGGTCAGTAAATGGGCCCTCTTTTTTTGGTGGTGATATCATGCACATCAATAAGTGGGCGGGGCTTAAAGTGAAAATTTGGAAAAAGTGATTAAAATGAGCAACTGTACATGTACATGTATGTTTGTTTTGCATCACATTGGGCATGATAATTTTATTGGTTATGTGTACATGCTTATGTTATCAGCAGTTGTTATTAATATGCATGGTGGGCATGGCTCAATGTGAAAGTGCTAAATGATGTAAACACTATACTGTACCCCATGAATAATACATCAGATTTGTACACAGGGTGGGTCATGGTCTCTGTACATATGTTATAATGTTGTGGTAGTGATTTCATGAATATAATAAGTAGGCGGGGCTTACTGACAAAAATTGAAATAGGATAAATGAGCAACCGTTTTTGCATCATACTTGCTATGATAATGTTGTAAATGTGCAAGTGCTAATGTTGTCAACATTTCTATTGATCTGCATGGTGGGTGTGGCTTATGAGTATATATCCTGGAACAAATGTTTCATGCTATGCAATTACATGACAGTAAACACACATTTTGCAAATCAATTAGCTTATGAAAAAGAAGCATCAGGACCACAAAACAATTCGGTTCTGGTTGGTAAAATTACCTTTTAGTTTTGTGTATTGTTTGCCCAAGGCTGGGGAATGCTTAACCAGTTGTTGACCTTTGGTCCCATCAGAGATGTTGATTGATTAATACAGCCAGTTATCACATTTTAGAGGAATTATGGCAATTGAATATCCCTTTTTGAGATAAAATTTTGAAAAGTAGTATAAAGTAGTATTTCAAGTGGTTGTAAGCAGACAACAATTGCCAACTTGTCATATACCATTCTAGTAACAAGTAGTGTTTGTATAATGTTCCACAGATTAAATATCTGCTAGTACTTGCAATTTGAACTTAAAGGACTTCCCTTGACTTAGAAATGAGCAAATAAGACATAACCGCTCTTTGAGCGAGATCTTTTTCAGTTTCCATTAGAGATCAGACTTTAAAACATATATTAGGCCTTAAATACTCTAAAAAAATATTTATATGTGATAGTACTCACAGGCATCCTTAACATGCTCTGGTCTAATCCACTTATCTTACACATCTTTAACAAAATTGACTCTCTCTCCTCCTCTAGGAAGAAAATCTTCTTCTGGATCCTTAGCCACATTGGTATCCTTGGGAATAAAAGGGCTGACAGAGCAGCTAGGCAACAATGCTTTGTCAATCCAGCCAACAATGCTTTGTCAAACGAAATTTTCCCTATCCCTATTCTGCACTCTGACTTTTGCCTTAACATTTCCAGCTACCTCAAGAAAACTTGGCAAGGCTTCTGGAATCTTGAGACTAGTAACAAACTTCACACTATCAATCCAAAAGTCGGAGTCAACCCTTCCCCCTTCCTCCCTTACATAGTGGCAATCGTAGAAAGGATGTTGTCATCACTCGAATTCATCTTGGTCACTCCTTTCTCACCCACTACTCCTACCTTCTATCAGACTCTCCCAAACCTTTCTGCCTTACATACAATACTGAACTTTCGATCAATTATATCTTATCAACCTGTCCTTTATACTCAAACTTCAGATCTACCCTCTCCCCCTCCATTCCTATCTCTGACCTCTTCAAGAAAAATCCCTCCTCCAACATCATCATCTTCTTTCGTACTAGCAACTTATTCCACTTGATCTAATCCTCACCCACTCTCCCCTATATTTTTTATTTATTTGTTTTCTTATTTTTAAATCTTAATATTTTATTTCTATCTTTGATTTTTTCTCTCCTTACCTACCCACTCTCTTTTTTTTCTTTTTCTTCGTTCTTTTCACCTTCTGTTTACCTTCCGTACCTTTCGGAGGTACCTTCCGTACCTCTCTATCCTAACCCTTGCACCATTAATTTTTAACATCCTTTTGGCACATTTGACTCTGACTGTCGCAGTGCCGCCTAGGCAAGATCTGGGATTGGGGGAGGGGGTATTTCCCCTTTACTTTGTCATTCAAGGAAATGAATTGTACTCATCTAAATTTTATTACTAAAGGTACAAATCATAGAGCAAATTACACCTCCATCTATATTGATGGGTCCAAGGAGGGCAACAAGATAGCTGCTGCTGTGGTCATCCAAGACATCACCCTCAGTAGCAGACTTCCCGACTACTCATCCATCTTTTCAGCCGAGGCTAAGGTCATTCTCCTAGCCCTCAACTTTATTGAGTACTCCCCGCTCAACCACTTTGTTATTTTCTCCGACTCAAAGGCTGTTCTTCTTTACTCAACCTTAAATGGGATAACCTCACATGCCACCTCCTCCTCCGCAAACTCCTTTCTCCTACCCTCTGCAGGAAAAGTATTTTTTTCTTCTGGATACCCAGTCAGGTTGGCATCCCGGGTAATGACAGGGCTGATGCAGCCGCTAAGCTTGCCCTCACCCTCCTCCCTGCCCCTTTTCCCAAAACCCTCTCTGACATCAAACCGCTTATCGCTTCCCTTGTTCGAGATCGCTGGCAAACCTCATGAAAGTACCAAATTGATAACAAACTCCATGTCATCCAGCCCACAATTCTGATCAAAGCCACCATCAACAACCTCTCTCGTATTGCCAACGTTCATATTACCCGTCTTAGAATTGGTCACACTTATCTCACCCACTCCCACCTCCTTATTGGCTCCCCCCAACCCCTCTGCAACAATTGCCATTGCACCCTCACAATCCATCACGTTCTCCTTGCTTGCCCCCTGTACAACCTTCCCAAAGCTTCCCTCACTCCCTACAACTCAATTGCTGAGTTCTATCAGAAAAATCCTCAGGATGAAATTATCTCCTTCCTTCATCATGCCTCCCTCTACGACCATATTTAATTCTCCTCTTCCACCCCCTCTCTACTTTGTTTTTATTTCAACCATGCATCTCCCCTCACGATCACAGCTTTCTAACCTTTTGTCCTTAAATGTCTCTCTTTCTCCCCCTCTTTCCTTAACTTCCTACCTCTAGAATGATCTGACCTCTCAGGCACAATTTGACCTTAGTTGTTGTGGTGCCGTTGAGCCATCTTCAAACAAACAAACATAGAGCTTCCTGGGGCTTTGCAGCTGCTATCAGGCTATAGTGGCAACATAAAGATTATTGTAATTGAACACCATTTACATTTTTACGAATTAGTTCAACTTTTATACAATTCAATTTAAAATGCAGCTTTGTGATGTAAGAAAAATGTAAATGGTATTACCCCCCCCCCCCCCTCCCCGACACCACATACACTTCTTTTTCTCAAACCTTTCTAATTTTGTAACAAATACATTGATATTTGACCATTCTAATGACATAGTAGGTCAAGAAAAAGAAAAAAAAGTCATGCCTCGTACATCTTCGGATGATTTTGTTGACCTCTAGGGCAAAAAAAATTGCCGCCCTAATTTCTGGTATTTTCATTAAAATCTAACTGATGAGTGAAAGGATAATCCCAGGGATAACACAAGAAAACAATCCACCACAAATCTATTATGCCTGCTTTATCCCTTTATCCAAACTAAGTGTTTGGACTCGAAAAAGAACAATATTCTTGTCTTTCTAATATTGTAAGTCAATTCTGTATTTCTTGCTAATAAGTCAATTTATTATGTCTATCTAATAAGTCAATTTTGTATGTATTTCTATGAAGTCAATTCTTTATGTCTTTCATCAATTTATTATCTCTATGATAAGTCAATTCTGTGTGTCTTTTTATTAAGTCATTTTATCATGTCCCACTATAATCAATTTTGTATATTAGTCAATTTATATGTCTAGTCAATTATGTGTGCAATTTTGTGAATTCAATTTTGTATGTCTTTCTATTAAGTCAATTATTATGACTCAAATTTATTTGTTCACTTGCAGGAACTGAATGGACCAAATTTGCATAAAGTGCCACGTGATTACTTGCAAGCGGAAAGTTGAATTATGTTTTGTTACACTGTAGTATATTTCTTAGTTTCTGATAGTGGAGATGTGCATCTTAAACCATTGAGTTACCAAACTAACCACACAGCAGCATGATGTGGCACAGATTAAAACGTTTGTGTCGGACTCGAATGTGGGATATATTTATGTGGATTCTTGGTGTAGCTACGTTCTCCCTTTATTTGATGCATCGTAGTGGTTCCCTTTACGAACAGATTTTTAAAAAGAATAGTACTATAACAATCCCTCCATCAAATACCAAAGAAAATGGTAGCGCCAGCGGGAAGATTTTGAGTCAGCGACAGTTGTTGGAGGGAATGGATTTGACAGACAAACATTTCAGAGAAAACAAAAAGTTGTTAGAATTTCTTAAATCGGTATGTATTATTCTCAGTTTTTCTTTGATCAAAATAATCTATCAGGTACAGTACATGATAGTAAAACTGTAATTCTAAATTGTGTGTACATTTCAAGCTAGTTTTTGTGCGAATTCATGTGAATTTAATTGAAAACAACAATTTGAGTGTATTGTTTTGCTCTTGCTGTCTGCGCATGTTGAGCTCTTGTCATTGAGGAAGGCAGTGGTAGCCCGCCTTTTGCACTGGGAGGGTTGTAGAAAGGAGAAATAATTGCTGATGGCATGATTTTGTTCTCCAAAATTTTATATCTGGACCTTTGGTCATATTCCTGTTTGTTAGCATATTAACTCTTACTTACTGTAGTAACCGAATAGTTCAGTGGGTTATGTTTTAGTGTTTACTTGTTTATAATTTTGTTTGGTAACAATGACCCTCCGGCCCCCAATCAACAATCTCTGGCCTCCAAGTATACAGTATCCTGATTCAGCTCTATTGTATCATGTAGAGGAGTGCTAATAGTCAGCATTTGTTGGTTCCGATGCTAATAGCATAAGGAACCTATGCAGTCATGCTGGCATGTGTATGTATGTATGTGGGTGAGCATATGTGTGTGTGTGACAGAAAGCTTGTAAGCATAATATCTCAAGAACAATACACATGATTCATGCCATATGTAGTACACAGCCCATGGTCAGTAGATGTGCCCTATTGTTTTTAGCTCAACAAAGTTAAGGTTATAAAATAGGAATTTTTTGTGAACTCTTATCTCCCATGTTTTTGCCTAACAAGTGTTGTAAGTAAAACCATGGAATCAATTATTAGAGACCATTTGATGGATCATCTTCATAACAACAATCTTATTTGTCCTCAACACTTTGGTTTCATGAAAGGGAGATCTACTTTTCTTCAATTATTAAAGGTTTTAGATGATCTGTACCTAGCTTGGGACAATAATGAGAAGGTTAACATCATATATCTCAATTTTATGAAATCTTTTGACAAGGTGCCACATAAACGCCTGCTTCATAGATTAAAGTTATATGGTATTGTGGATCCATTGTATAGCTGAATCAGATCCTTTCTTACAAATAGGTCACAGCGTGTTTTAGTAAATGGTTGTACTTCTCATTCAGTGACAGTGACCAGTGGTATACCACAAGGTAGTGTTTTGGGTCCAATCCTATTTATTATATATATATAAATGATCTCCCTGACACTGAGTTCTTCAATTTACCTTTTTGCTGATGGCACTAAGATTTATAGGCCCTTAAGGACAGCTCAAGACCATAATATCTTGCAAGCTGACCTGGACTCATTGGCAAACTGGTCTTCTAAATGGCTATTGAAATTTCACCCAGACAAGTGCAAGGTCCTTAAAATTGCATGTTGTTCTCCTTCAAGTGATTTATGCTACACCATGTTGAATCACAATCTTGAATATGTAACTTATGAGAAGGATCTGGGAGTAACTTTTGACTCCAAGCTTACTTTTGAAGCTCACATCAAAGAGAAAGTCAACAAGGCAAATATGATACTTGGACTCATCCGTAGATCATTCACATATCTTGACAAAACCTCTCTAGTCCAACTCTACAAGGCATTTGTAAGACCTCATCTGGAATTTTCAAACTGTGTCTGGCACCCGACATAGAAAAAACACATTGAGTTGATCGAAACTCTTCAAAGGAGAGACACCAAACTTATTCCACATTTGTGTAATCTGCCATATCCTGACAGGCTTAATAATCTGAATCTACCAACATTAACTTACAGAAGAGCAAGAGTTGATATGATTGAAGTATATAAGATGGTCTCACATGTATATGATTCAAAAGTTGCAAATTTATTACCTATTTGTAATAATACTAGAACAAGAGGATCTAAAAACAGGAAAATTCTTCAATCACATTCATTCACCAGCGTTCGACATAATTTTTTCTCCAATCGGATTTGCAAATTATATAAAAATTTACCAAAGGAGGTTGTGGAAGCATGCAATCTAAATTTGTTTAAGAACCGGCTGGATAAGCACTGGTGTAATCGGGCTTTTTGCTTTCACTTTAAGGCCGAGAGTCATGAATTACTTGACACTTTTAGGTCTGGAATCTCAGGCTACGAGCCTTTCATCCAGGAAACATCCTAGGTATCATAGGTAGGTAGGTATCTAGTCAGAAGTTTTTTACCAAAAACTTCTGATATTTGTCAGTCTTGAAGAGTACACAAAGTGTATTCAGTTTTTCATTTACTGTTTGCATATGTGAAATAGAGCAATTTTCATTTTCATCAGTTTCATGATAATCTGCAGTCAAATCTGGAAAATATGTGCTGATGTGTAATTAATTGCCTACAGCTGACTGTTCACACCAGGGAAATGATAAGACACCAACACTTTGTTCACACTACAGTGCACAATTGTGTAGACAACATACGATACTATCCCTGTTAATTACCCTCACTCATTATCTTTGCCTGAGTGACTTGTCTCTTTGTTGCAATGTAAAGTAAATTTGCAAACTTAAGTTTTTTTGCAGCTCTGGAGTTTCTTTAATCTAAGGTGTAGCAAATGACCAAGAAACATATTGTTTTATGAAACTTTCCTTTTTAGGTTGAAATTTCAAATTAAGTACTGTGATCTTCTAAAAAAGTAGGGGACTGAAGCTTCTTTCTCCTGGTAATTTGTAGGAAGAAACTCCACCCCACAAAAAAAGAGAAAAAAAATAAAGGAACAAAAACAACAACAACATGGAATTCTCCTTAATTTGAGGAAATTTAACAACAAAAATTAAGATGCAACCTTTGTAAGAGATATGTTGTTAATTATCTTATGAATGATAAAAATAATTTTATTTATACAAATTATTGCTGGAGGGGCCTGAAGTGTACTTCCTTGGATTCCATTGGGAAAGTCCCCTGTCTATGGATTTTCCCTCTCTTAAGGAAAGTAAATGGCTTTTAGCCAACAAAATTAAGAAAATTGGCAGTTAAAAAGTAAGACTGAACCCACCGAACATACTTCTCCAGTTTTCAAAAACAAGCACTCCTACAGAAACAGGGACAGATCCAAAGAAAAAACAAGCCAACCCAGACACAACAAATCTTCCTCCAGATAACCCCCCACCTCCTTACGGGCGTATAACAGAAACAATTACAATAACACTCACAACATTATACAATGGAACATCAGGAGCCTTGAGGCCAACTCGGAAGAAATTGACCTTCTAGCAACCACTTTTAACCCAATTGTCTTCTGCCTTCAAGAAACCTTTTTGAAAACCACTGACCATTAATCCCTCAATAATTTCTCTTGCTACCATGAACATAAAGAGGATGCCGACAGGGCCAGTAGGGGCATCTCCATTCTCGTTCGACACAATATCCCACACAGCTCAATTCATGTGAACACTGACCTTGAGGCCAACTGTATCTCTATCTCCCTCCACCTAACCTTCACTCTTTGCAATATCTATCTCCCCCTAATGCTAACGTTCAGCCAATCAGCCTTAACAGCCTCATCTCTCAGCTCCCTATCCCTTTTGTCCTTGTTGGTGACTTCAATGCCCACAACCCACTGTGGGGCTCCAATACCACCACCCCTAGAGGCAAGCTCATCAAAAACACTCTTCGACAGCATTACCTTCACCCTGCCACAGGCCCCCTCACCTGTAATTACCTGTCTAACTGTTCCTCTAACCTTTGCTGGAAGGTCACTGCTGACCTCTGTGGTAGTGACAATTAACCTTTCCTTATTCACTCCAACCATCAAACCCCCACAAACGACACCCCCAACTGGAACCTTAAGAAAGCCAACTGGCCCCTTTTCAAAACCCTCTGCAACTCTCACCCATCTCCTTGAGAGTAAGGATCTCATGTCAAACTTCAGTAACATCCTTATTAACATTGCCACCTGCTCCATTCTTAAAACCTCCAAACCCCCGGAGCACCCTCCCCCCCAACCCCTGATGACTGCAAAACCACCATTAAGAACAGAAAAACAAGCCCTCAGGAACTTCAAAACAAACCCAACCACCCACAACATCTTTCGCATTAGCCGTGCCAAAGCCAGGTACACTATCAAGGACAGTATCTAACACTTGGAACAACTTCATCTCTTCTCTCCATTTGAAGTACGGTTAACAGGTAAGTCTCCCATCTCTCCTTGAATGGTAATCTTCTTACCATGAAAAAAGATATAACCGCCTAGCCACATCTTTCAGCAACATTTTGTCCTCATTTAACTACCCCAATGCTTTCAAAGCCAGAAAAGCTCTCGACAAAACCCGGAGTATTACCTTTCCCTCTGACAACACTGAGAGGTACACACCCCTCTCACCCTATTTGAATCAAAGCAAGCCATCCATAATGCTGGCTGCACCTCCAAGGGTCCAAATGACATCCCTTACCAGTTCCTGAAACACCTCCCCAACAAGGCCACTGCTACCCTACTCACCATTCTCAACCACATTTGGTTCTCACACTCCTTTCCCCCTATCTGAAGGACGGCTATCATCACCCCCGTCCCCAAATCGGGGAAGGACAGTACCGACCCCTACAGCTAAAATCCTATTGCCCTCACCTGATGTCTCTGTAAAATTATGGAAAGGATCATTAACCAGAGACTAAGTTGGTTCCTCGAGACCAACAGAATCTTCTCCCCTCACCAAAGCGGCTTCCAGAAACGTTGTAATACCATAGACCAGTTAATCACGCTCAGCACTGCTATTCTGGAATCCTTTGCAAAAAAGGAACACCTCATTGCCATCTTTTTGGTTTGCATGCGAAGCATTATGCGAACCTATGTAATGGCGATTACGTCCGTCCGGCCGTCCACAGATTTGTCCTGAGATTTCCTCAGAAATGTTTAAGTTTTTTAAGAATTCCTCAGAAAATGTTAAAGTTTCTTCAGAGTTCCTCAGAAAAAGTTAAAGTTTTTTCAGATATCCTTATGGAAGGTTAGAATTTCCTTATAAAATTTTAAAGTTTATCAGAGATACTTAAGACAGGATTGAAGACTAGTTTCCTGAAAAAGTCTACAAAACATTTGATATTTTCTTAGACAATAACTCTAAAATGATATAATTTGCCAATATTCTTCAGAGATTCTCAAGTCTCTCTTGTAGCACTTGAGATTTTAAAACCCTTCAAATTCTTTAAAATATTTGGGCTCCAACACTTGTATCAGGCATGATTATTAAACTCCACCTTTATTATTGTGGTCATTTGCATAAAGTTGCTACAGTATATGACCTGACCAGACTTTTTTATTTAGTATGCTTCGTCAGGGAGTGTGACAGGATGTGATTGAATATGGACATAGGGAGGGATGCCATGTGGGACATGGATGGGGACCATATTTACCATATGGTATACACCAAGGGCAATATCAGGCATAATTATTTGACTCCACCTTTTTTTCTTATTCAACAACTCATTTGCATATAAGTTATTATATGAATTGACACTTTCATATATAGTATGCTCAATCAGGGACTGTGATATCTAGGATGAGACTTCTTTTGAAGCCTATGGGACATCATGTGAGACATAGAGTGGGATGCCATGTGGCACATAGGGTGGGATGCCATTTGGGACATGGTGTGGGATGCCATGTGGAACAGGGTGGAATACCACATAGGATATGTGGTGGAATGCCATGCAGGACATAGGGTGGATTGCCATGGGATGGAATGTCATGTGGGACATGAGATGTCATGTGGGACATGGCGTCCCACTCCATTTCAACAAGTCATTTGCATGTAAGTTATTATATGAACTGACACTTTCATACATTGTATGCTCAATCAGCAACTGATAGCTAGGATGAGACTTCTTATGGAGCCTATGGGATGTTATGTGGGACATGGGGTGGGATGCCATGTGGGACATGGGGTGGGATGCCATGTGGAACAGGGTAGAATGCTATGTGGGACATGGTGGGATGCCACGAGTAACACAGAGTGTAACATAGGTTGGGATGCCATGTGTGACATAAGGTAGGGTGGCATGTGTGACATAAGGTAGGATGCCATGTGTGACATAGGGTAGGAGGCTATGTGGGACATAGGGTAGGGGGCCATGGGGACATGGGATGTGATGCCATGTGGGACATGGGATGTGATGCCATGTGGGACATGAAGTAGGATGTCATTGGGACATTGGGAGGGATATTATGTGGAACATATGGTGGGATGCTATGTGGAACATCTGGTGGGAAGCCACTGATGCGGGACACAGGGAGAGATGACATGTGGGACATAGGGAGGAATGTCATGTGGTACATATGGTTGGATTAATGTGGGACATACTTGTAGGATGGGATCCATGTGGGTCATAGTGTGGGATGCCATGTGGGACATATGGTGGAATGCCATGTGGGACATAGGGAGGAATGTCATGTGGTACATGTGGTTGGATTAATGTGGGACATACATGTAGGATGGGATCCATGTGGGTCATAGTGTGGGATGCCATGTGGGACTGAAATACCATGTGGGACATATAGTGGAATGCCATGTGGGACATATGGTGGAATGCCATGTGAGACACTGTATGGTGGAATGCCATGTGGGAGATATGGTGGAATGCCATGTGGGACAAGGGATAGGATGTCATGTAGGACATGAGGTGGGATGTCATTTAGGACATGGGATGTGGGACATAGGGTGGAATGCCATGTGGGTCATAGGACCAGATGCCCTGTGAGACATATGATGGAATGCCAAGTGGGACATGGGGTGGGATGCCATGTGGAAGATATGGTGGGATGCCATGTGGGACATGGGGTGGAATGCCATGTGGGACATGGGGTGAGATGCCATGTGGTACATGGGATGCCATGTAGGACTAAGTGTGAGATGCCATTTTTATAATTGGCTGGGTCATATAATATGGGTGTCAATTTGCATGGGCATGCGAACCATGATGGTATTTACCTTTCTAGTTTGACCTTGAGAAAGCTTTCGACACTATACTTGGAAATACGACATTACCCACAAACCTCACACCATCGGCCTCAGAGGCCACCTCCCAACCTTTCAAAACTTTCTCTCACCCAGGCAGTTCCAACTTCATAATGGCCACACCCTCTCCAGCCCCTACCTTTAAGAAGAGGGCATCCCCCAAGGCAGCATCCTCTCCCATACTTTCTTCAACCTGGGCATTAACAACATCACGGACAACCTTAGCTTCAACATCAAACATGCCCTCTGCATGTACGACTTTATCATCTTTTACTCCTCCCTAACTTTTCTCTCTTCAAAAATAGGCTCCAACTTAGCCTGTCATGCATATTGCCTAAAGTGGGGTGTGGGGGAGGGGGAGGGTGGAGGTGGGGGGGGGGGCTTACTATAATACAAAATAAAATTAAATCTTGAAAATGTGTTGTCAACAGGTTGTATTTTATTGATGTATCATGTACATGGTGAGCATTGCTTATGAATTTGTTATCTCAGCTTATTTCGTGTTATGCAATGCCAGATAGTAGAAAACTTAAAAATCAACCAACCATTAAAGAATGCATGGAACCACCAAACATTTTGGTTTTCTGGTTTTTACAGTTTTCATTTTACATCAAATGTTTTGAAAACAAGTTTGCCTTCAATTATTTTAGACCCCTGGAGATATTTTCTTTTGAAATATTGCATACAGAACCTACATTTAATAATGTTTGTAAATGATCCCAATAATGTAAATATCAGTAACAGCAGGAAATCCTGTTGTCCACATTCGAAAAATTGATCAGAGATTTTGTGGATTGTCATTTTTTTTTTTATTTTAACAAATGACACATCTATTTGATTTGTTAATTTGCTATTTTTGGTTCTGATGCGATAGCATATGGAACCAATGTAGTCATGCTGGTGTGTGCATATGTATGTGTAAATGCGCATGCGTGCATGCTTGCATTTGTGTGTTCATGTGTATGTGCATGCATATGTACATGCATGCATATGTATGTATGTATGTATGTGTGTATGTATGGATGGGTGTATGTACATTGGCGTAGGCAGGTTTTTTGTTTGGGGGGGGGGGCTACTCATTGGTATGATTTTTGACCGGCCGTGACAGTATCTAAGCGGAGCGCCACCATGGGTTGGCGCGTAGCATTCAGAGAACTTTTTCCAATAAATGCTGCCTATAGATTGCCGGAAATGGCACTTCCCAGGCCAAAAACTTGCAAATTTGAGGCTGTTTTTCTTTGATTGTTCACAATTTTGCCAGAATTTTGCTGTACATTTTGCCTGAATTCTTGGTTGCCAAAAAAATTGGGGGAACTGTGCTACCTGCCCCCGCCACATACTTGCTGAAGTACAATTTATTCAAACTCTATTGCGTAGCGCTAAAGGGGCAGTTTGGGTTGATGCCTCCAGAGTTTTTATGGAGGGGGTGGTACATATCAAAAGAAGATATTTATAAAGCAAACAAAAGATCATTGATCACACTTGCACACCTGGCCAATGTTTTTGACTCCAGAATATTGAAAAATTGGGGGTTGAGTGAGGTGGCATTGTACTTACTTGTTACTTGGAGTTGAAATGTTGGAAGTAAAATTTGACAATCAAACTTAACAAATCATAATTTAAAATTCAACCGCCGCGCTGATGTTATGGCAAATCTGTCGATGACTGATTCCACGTCTGGGCAATGGGCCCTATGAATTTGTAATAGAATAAGTGCCTCCAGTCGGGCTTCTGTCATAGTTGACCGAATAGCTGTAAGTGTTCTTTCCATTTTTAAAAAAACTCTCACGGCCTGTGCAGAAGTCACTGGAAAAGTTGCCAGCAACTGGAGCAATAGTGATATGTTAGGAAACATTTCAGAGCAATGATCCAACGCACAGACGGATGAAGATGGTCGGGACTTGACAGGAACATTTTCCCATTTCTTCCTCCATAACATGTATTCGCCCTTAACAATCATGAAAGGATCTCTGATCAAACTTGCATACACCTCAATAGTAGGAGTCCAATCATTCCACTGCCTCTCACCGTCAGCTTGTTTGGCGAATTCCATACAATTTGGTACAGGGTAGTTGAGTTTCATATTTTGTTGTTGATGTGGTCCAAATCTGTGCTTGAGGTCTCCAATAATGGAGTCTATGGCTGGATAAAAAAAGTTGACTCTGTAATAGCCTTCGGTGGTGTTGTCCGATGTTTGAGCATTTGGTCGGTATGAGCTTCTAGCTGCAATGCGTGGTTTTCGCAGTTCCACCTCCATCACATCTTGTGCGACTGATTCTGCCTTTTGATACAGGTCATGGAACTCCCCTTCACTTCGCAATTCTTTTAGACAGACTGGAGACGGTTTACTGAGGCTAACACTTGGGATAAATCTCCCCCCACTGTTTGTAAGACTCGGGAAACTGGTAGCATCAGTCCTGACAGTTTCTCCAAAATGACTGAAGCAACTGCAAATTCTGAGTTGCACACCGATTTTTCAAGGCTTTCTGCTTTGTTTCTGTCGCAAGGTGATGCCCAGCATTTGATTTCCGATGAAGCATCTAGTGTATATTTCAAAAGTTGCATAAATATCACAACTGCTGTGTGTCGTTCCACAAAACGTGTTTCGCACAACGTAATCAGGTGCTTCTTGGTCATGGAAATACCAGAGTCACTTTCTAGGAGGCTCTTCAAGAGATCCGTTTTTTTTTTGCACTTGCTCGAAAAGTCCATTAAATTTCTCGCACAACATTTTCTGCATTTCAAATAGGAGGTACCTTGATTGCAGCGGATGCACTCAAATTTAGGCAGTGCATGGCGCAATGAAAATAAAAGGCCAATGGAGCTGCCTTTTTTATTGTTGCTGAAGCACCAACCCGTTCACTTCCCATGGCTCCTGCCCCATCATAGCCTTGTCCCACACAAAGAGACAGATTCAAACCGAGCTCACAAATCTTTCTTAGCAATGTTTCTCCAATAGCTTTGCCACTCAACTTGGTTTCATTATGCTCATTTTCACCAGGGTTATTACATTTGATGTCAGAAATCAGGTCCAATACCATCACTGTGTCCTCATGCAATCTCCAAACTCCAGAATCGCTTGGTGAAACATATCTTATAACAATTGCTAGTTGTTCCCTTTTTTGGCGATCCATTGTTTCATCAGCTATGATAGACCAGAACTGTACTTTTTTGATGTTAGCAACAACACTTTCCCTAATCATGTCACCAGCAACGCAAATAAGTTCTTTTTGAATCGAGGATGATAGGTATGTTGCATTAGCATGGGGAGTTTTGATATGGTCCTTCAAAAGTGAATCCCCACTACAAAGTCGAAACGAAAGCCCTAAAATTTCCGTCATTTTCTGTTCCCGCAATCCTATTTTTCTGGACTGTGAACATATATAAAAAATGTGTGTTTGCTTCACCCACACCGACAAAGACAAATAGTTTTATAAAACTCGTGGAACTAAGCCTATATTAAAGACGATAGAAGAACAACAAATGGTCACTTATGTATACATATCATTAATATATTTACCGGACTGGGCATATATTACCTTCATCCGTGTTTTCTTTTTTGAAAAACCATATGCGAAAAATGACATTTTTAAAATTCAAGTTCAACCGAACTTAATTACCGCCTTCAGGGTTCAAACAAATTGATTTCTATTTGTGGAAAGTTTTGAGCAAAATGATGGGGCACTTCCAGTACTTTGTTATCGCAAAGCAGTAGCAGAATGGCGCCATCTTCGATCGTCATCGAGTAAGAACAGGCTTGGCAAGTTCACGGCTCTTGACAAATTAAAAATTGTGTCAACATTTTATTTAAAAATTGAAATATTTTTGTTTTGTTTTACAGGGATACAACGAAATTACATTACAGGAAATGCAGGGAGATTCGCATTTCATGTATGCGCATCTGTACGATACATAGGCATATAGGTGTAATTTAAGTTTTGTAAATATGGAATTGGGGGGGGGGCCGTGGCCAGTGTGTATGTATGTATGCGTGTATGTATGTGTGTGTGACTGTGTCCATATATGTATGTATGTTTGCATGTAGGTAGGTACGTATGTATGTATGTGTAGTATGTATGTACAGTGTGTGTATGTATGTATGTATGTATGTATGCATATGTGTGTATGTATGTATGTATATATGGTATGTGTGTATGTATGTATGTGTGTGTGTATGTATGTATGTTACAAAAGCTTGTAAAAATGATACCTCATGAACCATGTAGTGGATTTATGTTATACTTGGTATATGAATGTATTATGATCTGCAGATGATTGCTATTGTTATAAGTGCTGATGTCAAGATATTAATTAGTGGGCGGGACTTTATGTACAATTCTGTTAACAAGCTTGTAATCATTATATCTCAATATCCTTGAGGTATATTTATTCCATACTTAAATATAGATGAATTATAGTCTGTAGATTATCCCTTTTGTTTTTTGGTATTGTTGCATGAATATTAATTTGTAGGCAGGGCTTAATATAAAATTCTGATAACAAGCTTGTGAACATAATATCTCAATATCCTTGAGGTAGATTTATGCCATGCTTAATGTGGTCTGTAGATGATCCCTATTGTTTTTGGTGCTGATGTCATGAACATTAATTTGTAGGCGGGACTAAATGTACAATTCTGTTAACAAGCTGGTAAACACGATATCTTAATAATTGTGAGGTGAATTTATGCCATACTTGATATGGATGTGTTGTGGTCTGTAGATGACCCCTGTTGTTTTTGGTGGTTGTTTTATGAATATTGTAGGCAGGGCTAAATGTAAAATTCTGTTAACAAGGTTTTAAACACGATATCTTAAAAACCGTGTGGTGGATCTACTGTATGTCATACTTGGTATATAGATGTGCTGTGTTCTGTAGATGAGCACTATTGTTTTTGGTGCTACTGTTATGAATATTAATTAGTAGGCGGGGCTAAATGTGAAATTATGTTAACATGCTTATATGCTCGATATCCCAAGAATCGTGAAGTGGATTTATGTCATACCTTTTATGAAGCGGATGACTGCATCATTGTTCATGTCAGGCAGCTCGCCAAATACAATTTTTCGATAGTTGTTGTGATTGTGGCTTATGGAAAAGGCAAAACCTTAACACGTAAACAAGAAACAAAATATACAAAAATGACATGTTCTAGTATGATAAATAAACTTAAAGTGTAAGAACATAACAGTAAAGAGATACGATAATAACAAAGAAACTAATTGCTTCCAATCCATTGGCATCGGAACTGCATGGGATTTCTCCCTCTGGTCATGTCATATCATGTCATGTTGTGTCATATTGTGAAGGGCGGTCTCTGTGAAATTATTGTTTTGTTGTAAAAAATCTTTAGTAAGACTATTTTCATCAAAAAAAAAAAAAAAGAAGCTGATTGGAGTCAGATGTTTTGGAGTTCCACCAGGTGCTGGAAACAAAGTTCTTAAATATCAGTATTCTTAGTATTTTAAGGGGGTCCCCCAAAAATCAAATGCTTATAGCACGCAATGGTATAGAAAGTTTCTGCTTAATATGAATATTCAAGTAACCTTTGCCCTCATGTTGTCTGTGAGCTATGCATGGATAAATTTCATCAATCTTTTGTGGATAATTTATCTGTGAAATCTGCAAAAACGAGTTTCCTCACTTTTGGGTCAAGTGCTCCTTTAAGAGTAATGATTAACCGTGACAGTATCAGCAAGTTACAGACTGTTGTCTTAAGTTTAAGGATCAGTAAAGGTTTCTGTTTGAGTCTAATAGCTATCCACAAGCTGTAATTTCTTTACAACAAAGGAAACATATGTCTCCAAGAGGGTAATAGAGTGGGGGAGGGGAGGGGGAGCTGCCTATTTATTATCCCATTTTCTAGTGCTCACTTTCAAACAATGAGTTTTGATTTGTGAAAGGTTGTATATTTCATTTTATGATTGAAAATTTTGGTGATCTTGGTATACTGTACCAAAAATGTGATGTAACAAAAATGATCTACAGTGAAACAAACACTTTTGCAAAGATTTTGGTGCAAATTTAACAGTTCCACACTGGAAGGCTCCTCTGCAGCCACCGCCGCCTGTCCTGGCCTCACCCTCTCCTCAAGGCTGCCCGACGGAACCTCTATCTACTCTGCCAAAGCAAAGGCCATCCTCCTGGCCTTAAACTTCATAGAACTCTCCTTCCACCCCTGTTTCGTCACCATCTCTGACTCTATTTCCGTACACACTGGCATCATCAACATGCTCTGGCCCAACTCTCTCATTCTACAAATCCTTAACAAACTTCACGCACTTTCCTCTTTAGGGAAGAAAATTATCTTTTGCTAGATCCCCAGCCACGTTGGCATCCCTAGCAATGAGAGAGCCAACAGAACCGCCAACAAAGCTCTGTCAAATGAAATTTCTCCTTTCCATTTCCGCACTCAGACCTCCGTCTCTCCATCTCCAATTACATCAGTAAGATACATCAGTAAGACCTGGCAAGACTCCTGGAATCATGAAACAAGCTACAAACTTCACACCATCAAACCCAAAGTCGGGACCAACACCCCTGCACAGTCGCAATTGCAGGGAAGATGTCGTTGTCACTCGCTTCCGCCTCGGTCACTCCTCTCTTACCCACTCCCATCTCCTTTCCGGCTCCCCTGCCCCTCTCTGCCCCATCTGCAACACCGAACTTTCCATCAAGCATATCCTTTTAACCTGTCCCTTATACCTGAACTCCAGGTCTCTTCTTTCCTCACGCACCTCAATCTCGATCTTTTCAAAACAGTCCTTCCCCCAACATTATCAACTTCCTCCGCAACAACAACCTATTCCACCATGTCTTTTCTTCTTTCTCTTCCCATCTACACCTAATCTTACACACCCCTTTCTTTTCACTTAAATTTTTCTCCCCAAATGTATGTAAGACATACTGTATGGGGAAATTCCATGTGGGAGATATGGTAGAATGCCATGTGGGACAAAGTATGGGATAGGATGTCATGTGGTACATGGTGGGATGTCATTTGGCACAAGGGATAGGATCCATGTGGGACATAGAGTGGGATGCCATGTGGGTCATAGGATGGGATGCCATGTGGGACATATGGTGTAATGCCATGTGGGACAAGGGATGGGATGTCATGGGGTGAGATGCCATGTGGGAGATATGGTAGAATGCCATGTGGGACTAGGGATGGGATGGGATATCATGTGGGACATTTGGTGGGATGCCATGTGGGTCATGGGATGCCATGTGGGTCATGGGATGCCATGTGGGTCATGGGATGCCATGTGGGTCATGGGATGCCATGTGGGTCATGGGATGCCATGTGGGTCATGGGATGCCATGTGGGTCATGGGATGCCACGTGGGTCATGGGATGCCACGTGGGTCATGGGATGCCACGTGGGTCATGGGATGCCACGTGGGTCATGGGATGCCACGTGGGTCATGGGATGCCACGTGGGTCATGGGATGCCACGTGGGTCATGGGATGCCACGTGGGTCATGGGATGCCACGTGGGTCATGGGATGCCATGTGGGTCATGGGATGCCATGTGGGTCATGGGATGCCATGTGGGTCATGGGATGCCATGTGGGTCATGGGATGCCATGTGGGTCATGGGATGCCATGTGGGTCTTGGGATGCCATGTGGGACTTAGTGTGAGATGCTATTTTGATAATTAGCCAGGTCATATGATATGGGTATCAATTTGCATGAGCATGCTAACCATGATGGTATTTACTGTTCTAGTTAAAAAGGGTGACCACAGTTTGCCTTGTAACTATAGGCCAGTGAGTCTTACTAGTGTTGTGTGCAAGGTTATGGAGTCCATTGTTAAGGATGTTGTACTAGATCACTTACAGGTCAATTATTTGTTGGATTTGTCCCAGCATGGGTTCTCACCTAAGAGGTCTTGTGTTTCTAATTTATTGGAGTTTCTTGATGATGTTACTAAACAAGTTGATTCTGATCATAATGTGGTATTATCTATTTAGATTTAAAAAAATTATTTGTAAGGTTCCATTAGGCAGGCTCATGATGAAAACAAGTTACAAGTGGTGTTCCTCAGGGTTCTGTATTGGGTCCGCTTCTTTTCTTAATCTTCATGAATGATATTGATGTTTCCTTTGGCTCCAGGATTTGTAAATTTGCTGTTGACACTAAGCTGTACAGGAGTGTTGATGATGCTAGGGATTCTTCGCTTTTGCAAAGTGATCTGGCTGGATAAGTTAGTTTCTTGGTCCCAAACATGGCAGATGTCATTCCATGTTGATAAATGCAAAGTTATTCATTTTGGTCAGAACAATTTGGCTTTTGATTGCTACATGAATGGTTCAAATCTTGGTTGTGTTGATCAAGAAAGGGATCTAGGTGTTATCATTACTAGCAATCTGAAACCTTCTAAACAGTGTGCTTTAGCAGCTGCAAGGGCAAGTAGGATGCTTGGTTTGATTATAATTGTTTTTCTTTTTTTTCTTGGTAAAGAGGTTGTTCTTAATTTGTATAAGCAGTTAGTCAGGCCTCACCTTGAGTATGCTATTCAGGTTTTGAGTCCCTTTTATAAGAAGGATAAGTTCATTTTGGAGCAAGTTCAGCGAAGAGCCACTAGACTTATTCCTGAAGTAAGGAATCTCTCTTATGAATCTAGGTTGCGAATTCTTGGTTTGACCACGCTTGAGTTGAGAAAAGTACGTGGTGATATGATTCAGGTTTTTAAGTTCCTACATGTATCTGGTAGTGATGCTTTGACTTCCTGTAATTTCTTGCATGTTTCAGCTAATCCTCATGTGACATGCGGTAACAGTTTAAAGTTGACCAAAGAATTCTCACGGATAGATAATTGGCATTTTAACTTTTCGCAAAGAGATGTTAATGAGTGTAATGGTTTGCCTGAGTGGGTAGTTAGCTCCAATTTTGTTCACAATTTCAAGGTCAACATTGATAAGTTTTTTACTAACTCTGGGCGTCTTTGATTTTTTGTTTTGTTGTTGTGGTGGTGGTGGTGTTAGTTTGGGCTTTTTATGGGATGACGAACCCTTCTTAGTCCATAATCTTGTTATGTTACAATATGTTATGTTAATGTAAAAATCTTTAAATGATCATATTTTAACAACCGTGTGTCTGTTTTATTTCAAATTTGTTGTAATTATAGTGATAGCAGCTGGTGTGTACATGTTCATGATGCGAAAATATTGAATATTACTAATATACATAGTGGGCAGGGCTTAAAATGATTTTGCTGAAAAAATCTTGTGAACACGGTACGTCAAGAACGGTAAACTGGATTCATGTCATATTTGGCACACATCATGCATATTAATGAGTAGGCGAGGCTTAATGTAAAATTCTTAGAAATATTCATATTTTAACAACCGTGTGTCTGTTTTGTTTCATATTTGTTGTAATATTAGTGTTAGTTGGTGAGTACATGTTCATGATGTAAAAATGTTGAATATCATTAATATGTATAGTGGGTGGGGCTTAATATGATTTTGCTGAAAAGAACTTGTAAACACGGTATCTCAAGAACGGTAAACTGTATTCATGTCATAATTGGTACACAGTTAGGTCATGGTCTGTAGATGGGCTCTATTATTTTTGGTGGTGATAGCATGCACATCAATAAGTTGGCAAGGCTTAAAGTGAAAATTTTGAAAAAATGATAAATGAGCAATTGTACATGAACTGTATGTCCGTTTTGCGTCATATTGGGCATGATAAATTTGTTAATTATTGTGTACATGCTTATG
This sequence comes from Chiridota heheva, assembly GCA_020152595.1. NCBI lineage: Eukaryota > Metazoa > Echinodermata > Holothuroidea > Apodida > Chiridotidae > Chiridota > Chiridota heheva. The sequence continues at coordinate 171,226 of JAIGNY010003408.1, read as the reverse complement.
TTATCAGCAGATGTCATTAATATGCATGGTGGGTGTGGCTTAATGTGAAAGTACTAAATGATGTAAACATCATACTGTACCCATGAATGATACATCAGATTTATGCTACATCAGGTAAACAGATGCGTCATGGTCTGTACATATTTTTTAATGTTAACTTGCGGTAGTGATATCATGAATATAAATGAGTAGGCAGGGCTTACTGATAAATTCTTGAAATGGGAAAAATGAGCAAGTGTTTTTGCATCATACTTGCGATGATATTTTGTTAACTATTGTGCAAATGCTAATGTTGTCAACATTTCCATTAATCTGCGTGGTGGATGTAGTTTATGAATAAATATCCTGGAACAAATATTTCATGATATACAATGACATGATAGTAAATACAAATTTTGCAAATCAACCTGCTTATGAAAAAGAAGCACCGAAACCACACAACCTTTTGGCTCTAGTTTTCATATTTACTACATGTAGGCCTACTGTACTTAATTTGATGGGATTTCAAGATTTTTCATATGAAGATATTAATACTTTTATCATATGTTCTAAAGATTGAAATATGAAAAGCAGTCCTGGAGGTAATTGAAGCATGTATCACAACACATCTTTTTTCAAACTTGTTCCATTTTGATGTTTCATATCACATACAGTAGAGTATTGAGAACATCCATATATAATTCATTTCAGGCAATAAAGCAATAAATTGTACTATATTAGAAATAAAATAATGTTTTTCTGCATAGACTCATATTTATATTTGTTCTTTCTTCTCCAACCTTCCAAGGAATTGTGCACTGCATGTGTATGATAGAGGACAACTAAAAGAACCATAGTGAAGATACTAATTGGATATCACATTCATGTAGAAGAATCTCAGTGTCAAAGATTCTTAAAACTTCTGTATTCAAAAGTTAATGCTTAAGTCAATAGTGTGATTTAATATAGGTACTTTTGTTTTATTTCAGTGATGGCGGAGAATTTTTCCAAAATTTCATGATTTTTAATTAGTAGTTATAATAGAGTTCATAATTGCTAGTTGGTATGGGAGCTCTGAAGTTTTGTCTTCATGCAATATTGTTCACATAATCTTAGATAGTTATTGGAGTGCCAGCAGCCAGTAAGGCCCACCAAGACCTGGTGAACAGCTGTTGTTTTTTTTATGGTGGATTCAAGCTGTGTCCATGACAAATTACATCAAATCAATTCTTATTTAGATTATAGTCCTGTTGATACAACCCATAAATCAATTTATTTGATTGATGTGTTTTTCATTTTCCAAAAATAAGAGGACATTTATTGCTGTTTTCAATTTTCCTTAAAAATCATAGTTGAGAGGGTGATGTCTGTTAATCGTTTCTATGGGGACATGTTCCTTTAAAAACTTTGTGGAATATCCATAAGTTATTGAAACAATGGTCTTCATGAAATGAGTGATTATACAGGAGGATGGAGGCTTTGCAAAATCAAAAACCATTGTTGCCCAGTCATACATGCATATCACAAATTTGCATAGAAATTTTGGCCTGAAAATGAATTTTTCGATATTTCTGAAGGTTACGTTCACATGAAACCATGGGGGAAACCATTAGATTAGAGATATTGAAATTGATATATACTTACAAATTAGTTAATCACTTGCATGGGCAGTATAGTTTCAATGGCTTTATAAATAATTCTTGGTGCCCCATAAAAATAAAAATAAATCATTTTTGTTTCAGGTTACATTTTCACTGCATAGTAGCTGTAACTGGAACCTCCTATTAGCTGCAAAATTTGTAGTTGGTCAGATATTATCCTCTGAAACTGGTTGGGTATGTTACCTGAGGGTTGAAGCATGTACTTTCAAAAGTTACAATCTGGGATTAGTTTTTGTTAACCTGATTTTTATGTTTTTCCACAGCTGGAAGATAGCTTGATGGAAAGCAGGCAACAACTCAACAAGACTGTCTTTGTTGCTGGTGAGCCAGAGGTCATAGGTCGTGACCTACCCTTATACCAAAGAGCATTTGAAAAGAGAGGCTATGGATTACAAATAATTGAAATTTCAAAGGCAAATCCAGGTATGGGAAAATATTAAGTGTTGATTTAAGATTAAAGTTATATTTGTATTTTCAATTGAAGGAATTTTTTTTGTTGGTGCTTTAATAGTTGCACTTTTTGTTATTGATTAATTTAGAATATATTTCAAGGTGCTTTTTGGTTCTGATGCTAATAGCACTAGGAACCTATGCAGTCATGCTGGCATGTGTATGTTGTGTGTGCATGTGTGGGTGTGTATGTATGTGTGTATCTGTAACAGCAATTTTGTTAACACGATATCTCAAGGACGATACACTGGATTCATATCATATATGGCACACAGATAGCCCATGATATGTTGATCTGCCCTTTTGTTTTTGGTCATGATATCATGCATATTAATTAGTAGGCGGGACTTAATGTAAAACTCTTGAAATGTTCCTATTATAACAACCGCATGTCTGTTTTGTTTCATATTTAGTATAATTCTGATGTTAGCTAGTTTTACATGTTCATGGTATAATAACTTTGAAATTCATCAATATGCATAGTGAGTGGGGATTAATATGATTTTGCTGAAAAGATCTTGTTAACACTGTATCTCAAGATCGATATATTGGATTTATACCATATTTGGTACTACAGATAACCCATGGCCTGTAGATGTGCTGTATTGTTTTTGGTGGTGATGTCATGCATATTAATGAGTAGGCAGGGCTTAATGTACTAATCTTAAAATGCTCATATTTTAATAACCACTTGTCTGTTTTGTTTAATATTGGTTTAATTAGGTTGTAAGCTGGTGTGTACATGCTCATGGTATAAAAACATTGAATTTCATTAACATGCAAAGTGGGTGGAGCTTAATATGATTTTGCTTATTCATGCCATACAGTATGTGGTACACAGATACATGTAGCACATGGTCAGTATATGTGACCTATTGCATTTGGTGGTGATGTCATGCATACCAATGAGTAGGCAGGGCTTAATGTTAAAATCTTCAAATGCTTATATTTTACAACTACCAGTACATACAAAATCTTGTATCGCACACGTCATATGGTACTCAGATGAGTTATGGTCTGTATAGGCCACACTCGAAATGGCAACCATAGGGGTCATTACCATTAGGCTTCGATGGGATTTCATTCCTGCAAAAATGCCCCGGCCTATACCCATACTTACATGTATAGGTGCCGAAAATCACGAGATCCTTCCACATCAGATTTTTAATAAAAAACAAATTACTACCCACCTCCTGAGTGTTGTTGTTTCCTTAGTTTTTGGAGCACTTTTTTTACCTCTGTTTTCGTTAACGATCGCTTCACAAATTATGTAAGCTTGAAAAACCTGTCGTTTGAGTGTTACACAAAATCTGTTAAACGGTCATTTTAACTGTAGATTGACCTAAAAAAGGTGTAGAATTGGCAATCAGTCATTTGTTAATACTGATTTGGCCCAGTTGAGCATTTTCCCTCCCCCTCCTCCCCCTTCCCCCTTCCTCAGTTTGGTCCCAAATTTGGTCCCTATTATATATAACCAAACAAATTTAATGCACATTTTTTTTTTAAGGAAAGAATTTTCCCCCAAAATGGAAGATAATGTTCCTATAATTGAAAAAGAAATTGTCCGCAACTGAATGACATTACCCAAACATTGGCCAAAACATTCCCGAAAATGAGCAAAATTTCCCCAAAATAAGCAAACTGTTTGGGTAATTAAAGAAAATTATCGTGGAAATTAAAAAAAACTACCTGAAAATGAAATAAAATGTCATCAAATTGGTAGAAACTGTTAAGAAAATTGAAGAAAATTATCCAGAAATGAAGGAAATTTCTCTAAAAGGCATAACAAGTCAAAAATTTATCGCAAAGGTACCTTTTGTGTAATGCTTTCCCCCCATTAACCCCATTAAGAATTTTAAAAAGGCCCTGGTATGCTACCAGAACAATATGCTTATAATTTTTTTACAGGGCTTTTCTCTGTTGATAAAACCAGGACGATAATTCCTGCCTCCACACTTTCCGGCAGAAGATAAAATGATACTGTAGGTTTTAAAAAACACTGTTCATCATACTTTGTGGAGGGAAATTATGGCCCCATGCCCCCCCCCCTTCTATTTTGTGAAGGAGAATTGTGGTCTTGGATGAAACAAATGATAGAATATTTTTTTTAGAGAGAGTACTCTAGCATCTTTGTGAGCCCTGAAGATACTTAACAAATTTCATGAATGTAGAAAAAAGTGATATTGCTTTGATTAGTCTAAGAGTCTAATAATTAGTCTTTGATTAGTCGTTTGATTAGTCTATTCTGAGAATTGTATTGCCTTCACAATGGGTAATGATATAATCAAGCAAAACATATGATATGTTTGTCCAATAAAAGAACAATTCTAAGATTTAGAGCAGGTATCTCTTTGTACATGTATGAAATACAATGATTTATTGCAAAAAAAAGATAATACCGTTAGGTTTGAATTAAAATATGGTTTATGCTTATTGATGGACTTGTGCAGACCAGGTGTTATTCTAATTTGTTATAAGATGCACGGCTGGTTTCAGCTATGCCATGAAGCATACGGTAATGTAAGTATTCATATTGCTGATGTTATATATAGTTGGATATTAGTTCCATCAGCTCTTTATGTACTTAATGGTTTGCCTTAAGCATCTGAATGCTGCTGGTAATGAATTAGTATTTTGCTCTGGTAAGACCATTTTGTAGGCCATTTACTTCAAATCTCTGTTTTCAATTTTATATCACTTTCTGACTTGAATGACTGATGAAATTTGCAGAATACTTTAATTTAAAAGGAAATATCATCCCAAGAAACTTGCTTGACACAGACTATTGATGTCACTTCTAAAGTGGTTGTTGATTAAAGTGGTTAAAGGAGCACTAGACCGAAAAGTGAGGATGCTCATTTTTTGCAAATTTTACAGATATATCATCCACAACAGATCAATAAACTTAATTCCTCCACAGCCGACAGGTGGCGTGATGGCAAAGGTCACTTAAATATTCATATTAACCAGAAAATTACTATACCGTTGCATGCTAGTTAAGCATTTGAATTTTGGGGGATTTTCTAAAAATACGCTCTCACTTTTCAGTCTAGTGCTCCTTTAATAGCTAGTTAGCATTGGTGTAAATGATTCAACCAATCAGAAATATTGAATTGTATTGTACATATATCTCCCACGTTAACAAGATAAGTCCAAACAGTGTGGGGTATGGGCAGTGCTTCCACTTACAAGGAAATTATGTTTGGAACATTGTCGGGTAAATTACGGAAAAAAGAAAGTGTGCATGTACACGTTAGTTCAACAGGCATTTTACAATTTAGAGAAATAGTCAGTGGAATTTCGGCTATTTTGGGAGAATTAGGGGGTCCATTTTGGGAAATCCTTTATGGATTTGTGGAAACACTGGGTACGGGGGACCCCCCCCCCCCTCCGAAAGGTCTGTTCCCCCTTAAGTAAAATGAAACAAAATAAATAACAAGGGCTTATGGAGATTCTTCTAAAGTGCAGTGCCCCCTCTTGAAGTGCTTGTGCCCCCTTTGAGGAAAGTCCTGCTGTACCTTCAAATGAATATGGCAGTGGATTAATAAATTAGGGATTTACATTAGAAAATAGAGAGATATAACAATTGCTACATAAAAAAGATGTTCATATAAATACCAGAATTGTTTTTAAAGCTTACATGACCTACTCTTAACCATTTTTTACAGTTTCCTAGCTATTTATATAGCTGCCATTGTTTCTGTACATATTCCTGTTATCATAATTTGGTTTCAATTATACAGAACCTTTTAATTATAAATATAATGGAGATTAGACATTACAGCCACTCCTTTTCATCCTCTTTCATGCATAGTATCTTGATAAGGCTCTTTTAAAGATGGAGAATCAACATTCTGAGTTAATGATTAACTAAACTGAGCAGTCTATTGACAGGAAAATTCATTACCTAAGTTCATTTTCACATTACCAGCTCTGCTAAATTTGTTAATATTTTATCAATCAAATCCGTTCGTAACACAATACTTATGTTCATAGACTTATAGTAGGACATTTTCAACTGTGATTCTCTTGTAGTTTTAGAAGGTGGTATTGAATGAGTGTGCAATTATTCTGACATAGATTTTCTAAGGTTGTAAGATTTTGTTTCTTCTTTCATAGTTATATGAATGCTTGTAATTGTTTCTTTTAGGAGTAGCCAACCAACTATAGAATAGCAACAAGCAGCCAAAAGATGTGGGAGAGAGGACCCTAATGGTGGAGGAGGGGGGGGGGGAGGAGGGGGAGGAATAGCAACAAGCAGCCAAAAGATGTGGGAGAGAGGACCCTAATGGTGGAGGAGGGGGGGGGGAGGGGGTACACACCATTATACCTTGGCTTACATTGCCCGATAGTAGAGGATCAGATTGTATTTTTTTTTAGAGAAAGCTGTGGAAAATATATTTTGGTAGATCTTGAAAGGTCTTGTAGATGGTTGATTCCGTGGTCTAGGATGAAACTTAAACAATAAAAGCTCCCCCTTAGATTCGAGGGATGACCCCAGACTAAATTAAAAAAACTGAAACATCCTCATTACACAGAGACGAGGAAGATGAAGTGCTGCAGGGTTTTTTTCTTGTATTCATTAAAAAAATTAAAATACAATGATTGAAATAAAAGGTACAAATAAATGGGTACAAAATGTTTTCTCCCCTGGAGGGCCACAAGTGCTGGTGATGGCACCTTCAGCATGAATATGTTTGCCATCATGTATGTCACACCCTTCCCATCCTGACTTTCAAACATGCTCTGCAGTCTGATGTTCATGTTGCCCATTTCTGCTCATCATGGCTGAAAGGTCTTATTGTCTTACCAGGTCATGTATGTTATCTGTAAAGTAAGCTTCATTCTTCTGGAAGATAATTCAAAATTTAGATTCTGAGAGTGTGCTTAATTGCAACATTGTTCAGCTGGACAGCACATTTTTGGAGTTCTTTGATGAGGGCCATGATTAGAGAGTTAAACAAATAACCCAGCTAATCGATCATTTGTCATCAGTGTCATGTATCATTGATTATAAGTCTTTCTGCACTGAAGGTGTAATCAAGGAATGATATCCACATTAACTGTAATTTATCAGATGATGTTCTGCATCTGCAAACCAGCGTTTTTATGTAGTTATTGTTCAGTGATTTGAATTGTTATTATATTTTCAAGAAAAGTAACTCGGCAGGCCTTCAACAAAAATAAGTATGCACATTAATTTACTATATCAAAACTTTAAGCTTACTGCCATTAAAAATTTAAATGCTAATGTTCATTCCTAGTTTGAACAGTAATTTTAAAGAATACAAAATCTTCACACTTATTTTTCCAAAGTTTGCACTTGGTTTTCAAGTATGGGACAGCGGCAGCACAAGGAACAAAATATGTATTTTTTTTTTTTTGGGGGTGGGGATGGGGGTGGGGATGGGGGTGGGGGAGGCACGTACAGGTGTAAATTGTTTAAAAAAGTGGGAGATGATTTGTAAGATTTGTCCGTTAAGGTGACACCAAAGGTGTTACTGCGAACACTCTGCGCTTGCTTTTCGGCATGTGGTCCAAGGGCCCGCTGGTCCAAGGCGAAACCCCGGTAGGGTTCCAGGGCGAAGCCCCCGTAAGCTCTCACAAAATTGACATCAGAAGGGCAAAAAAGTATGTCACAATGCATAGGAAGAAGGTATATTATTCAAAGTCAAAATTCATGTCAACGAGAGTTATAATACACAATAGGCCCTATACAAAAAACAAAATCATGTAAACGCATAATGTGGAAATGTAATGTTTTGTTGTTCACGTTTCTGTGCATGGATATAGGTTTATGGTCCCTCTTTAAAAAATATGTGTAGCCTAAAAGAAAAATGTTTGATAAGCTTCCAATGCTCCCTTTACTTGATCATTAATCTCGTGTTTTCACCTGTCAATAGTGCCAACATCCAACAAAGCCCCGCTTATAACGTGTTAGAATCAGGCCAGGGAGGTGAGTTGTCATTGATCAGATGTAATCAGGGAGCTGTAAAAGTTGTAATGAAATAATTATCATATGACTGGAAATTTTCCATTCTAGTTAGGGGGGTCCATTACAGAAAATGTGTTTTTGTTTTGTATAATTGTAGATTGTACTTGTGGACTGCATGATCTAGGCTATCATTTAAAGAGATCATATGAATTAAATCTCGGAATGATTAAAATTAAACCAAAAATATAAACATTTCAAATGATTATTGGGAGGGGTCCTGCCCCTCCCGCCCCCCCATTAAAATTATTGGGGGCACTGGCACCCGGGCCCCCCTGGCACCAGCTTCCATTGCCTATGTGGGAGGGGAACATACATAATTTTGTACTACAAACAAAAATTATACCTTTCTGTGCTTAAAAAGTTAGCATACTCTATTGCTTCTCAATTTTTCTTTCAATTTCAAGGAATTAAGATCTTGTAGTTTTTGTTCATAAAGTCCTCGTGTGGCAAATTTTGAGTCGTTTTGAGTATTTTAGTATCATCTCAGGTATTTGAGAAATGAATTTGTTTCTTCTAACACATGTTTATTGTACACCTTCATAGAGAAGTCTGCCCCCTCCTTGCATCAGTAATTTGCATGTTATGGAATTGAATCAAAAAACTGTAAAACAGGTAATTTTCAAACGATTTGAACAGCCTCTTGTGGATGTATTTTAGAACAGTTTGACCATTGTCACCTGTACCTGTCCAGATACCTGTAAAACATTAAAGTCAAATGTAACTGCCAGGTTTCTCAGAAACCACCCAAGAAGCACTTAAGGTTAGCACCCAAGAAGCACCTGACCAATCTATTGGTCAGGTTGAAGGTATTTTCGAAATGGTTCAAAATGACAACTGTCTGCCTGGAGTTACTAAGCAACCTGCCATGCACTTCATTACTTGTATATTTACACTTAATCCAATCCTGTCCCATTTTGGTCAGTTAGTTAGCACAGCAGGATGGGTTAAGACTGTTGCTGTCCAATTTTGTGTTAACATTCCTCTGTTAGTAATTTCATTCTAGATACTTGTTAGAAAACTCCACCTTCTCCCAACCAACCAAAAGGAGGTGAGTCACTAGGGTCACCCTTCTCCCAGCAGGAGATTCATCCAAATCTGACATGTTTTGTGACATAATACCCAAAATAATCCATTTAGAGGTTTTGAAAAGTCATGACTAATTGTGCAAAAGGGAGTTGATGTCCCAGGTAGATTTAAGACCATAAGCCAGTGCAATTTCGATGTCATCGCAAGTCAAATGTCACCTCTAATATTTCATCTTTGTTGACCCTCTAATGCTTTGTTATACAGTTGTTATTAATTGCTGTTTGAAAGGTAAAGGGAAGGCATTTCCATCATTTTCAAAACATTTGAAAAGAGTTTTTGGTTTTAAGACATTAAAAGAAAATATTACTTGGACATTTTAATCTGGTCAGGAGATGTATTTGGCACACGCTTGTGTAATGGGTGTAGATAGAAAGTTAGTAGGGGTGTAGCAGCAATCCAGGGAGGGGGGAGGGGGGACACTACCCAATCAAACTTTTACCAAAAGAATTTAGTTAAAGTATAAATTTTTGAAGACCAAACCGTAGGTAGGCTTAATTCGGTTAAAGACAATTGGAAATGGAACAAAGATAAACTTAAATGGGTTATTGAGGTGTATTTGGCACCTGAAATTGTTACAAGATCTTGTAATCCATTTTATGAAACGGTGTCATAAATCAGTTGCAAGACGGAATACCTGAATCACTTTCGGCTATAAGAGGGACCATGGGACGCAAACGGTTTGCGAAAATCTAGCACTGTGTATGCTGTGGTCTTGAACGCATGGTACGTACATGTACGTTGCATTGACACTCGATTATGCATGATTCGCTACGTATGTATCTTCACAGCAATTCACAACTAACTCCAGATTTTTTTCAGCCATGTAAGAAAAGAACTTAAAGAAGAAGGAAAGAACAGATCTGAGGCCCATTAACGATTAGTGTTGCTGGTATTTTAACTTGAAGATTTCAAGGGACCATTGTCGTTTTGAAGTCTGTTGCTACACTGTATCAGCTTTTCCTGTCAGCGGCTCCATCAGTGTGTAAGAACGAAAGAACATTTAGGGCCTTACGAAGAATAAAAACTATCTTTGCAATACATTGTAACATGTCTGGAGATCCGTTTGGATGACTGCATGCTTTTGGTTGATGAAAACGATATTACTGACAGCATCTAACTTAGGAATGTTGCCAAGAAATGGTCAAATCTGAAGAACTGACATGAAAAAATTGAATGACTCTTTGCAGGGGCGTAGGGAGCGGGGGTCGTGCCTTTCCCCACCCCCACCCCCTCAATAAAGATCTAATTGATTTTAAAGTTTTAAATTCCATAGCTTCGTTTCTTCCGGAAATCTTCAATTTTTTTTAAATATCTTTCAATTCAAATTTTCATAAAATTTCCTCTATTTTCGTTAAATTTGTCTCAAATTTTGTGCAATTTCCTTCATTATCGAGAAATTTGTTTTTAATTTTCGAAAAGTTTCCAACAATTTTTGGGAAATATTGTTCATGTTCATGAAATCTTAAATATTTGTAAAATATGCTTTATGTTTGTGAAATTTGCTTCAACTTATGTGCATTTTCCTTCATTTTCGAAACTTTTTCGAGAAGTTTCCTTCATTTTCGTGAAATTTGCTTCAATTTTTGGGACATTTGCTTCAATTTTTGGGAAATTTGCTTCAATTTTCGGGAAATTTGCTTCAATTTTCGGGAAATGTTGCCAAATTTTATCAATTATTTTACAAACACTCCTCTTCCTTTACAAATAGTTTTTGACCGTGATAAGTCATACTTTTTGAGGAATTTTTCTTCAATTTTCGTAAAATATCCTTCATTTTTATGGAATTTGCTTCAATGTGCAATTTCTTTCATCATGGGGAAAATTTCTTCAATTTTCAAGATATTTTCTTCAACCGAAAATTTGCTTCATTTTTCGGGAAATTTGCTTCACTTTTCGGGAAATGTTGCCAAATTTTACAAATAATTTTACCAAACCTCCCTCCCATTTTACAAATAGTTTTTGGACCGTGAATAGACTAATACATTTTTGTACTGTGGTTTGTTGAGACAAAAGATCAAATCTGGCCCCTCAATAATGTCAAATACTTTCCTGTGCTGCTGACTCTATGGCTAACATCAGCCTTACATTTTAAAGCTAATATGTGTTGCTATATTTGTAACTCCTAAGTCATTGCTATGTTTTTTTTTATTTTTTAATGAAAAAGTAAAAAAATTCAGATTGTTATCAAAAGCCAACAGAAAATACTTCTAAACACCAAATTTGTTATTACTAACAAGTTATTACTACACCCCCCCCCCTCCCTCCCTCTTAAAATAAAGTTATTTCGTGATGTCACGGAGAGGAGTAATATTGCACCCTCACTTTCTTAAGCATTTTTTGAAAATTTGTAACTGCTTTTTCTAAATGAAAATATTTCCAGGTGCTAAATCACACCTACTCCTTGCATAATAAATTAAAATATATCCATAAAGAAATGTGACGGTGTGATGTCACAAATAATCTGTTCTTTGAAATATTTTGAAATACTTTGCTAATAGCATTTTATTCCTTCTATCATCTTCCCACATATAAGATAAACATATCCTTTAATTACTGATAATACTTTCCCTGTTTTGCTACACAAACTTAAGGATAGTGAATGCCCAAGCTATTCTTTCATGTTAGCCTCATTTTGCAAATTATTTTTCAGATATTTGTTATTAAGCTCGAATTAACCAACCATATCTTCAATAATAAACATTTTCTACAAATATGAAAATTTGGGCCATGAATGATGTACAGTAGCTTTACCTAGCTGCCTCTAGGTGTCACTTAGGTGTCACTAGTCCTTATAACGAGTGTGTGGATTGATTAATGCAACTTCCAGTTGCTATTTTCTTCAATAGTTTCAAAGATTACATTAAAGTAAATCTTAAAGGTATATGGACAGGTAGTGACATCATGAGCTTAAATGGTTTAAAACAAAACAGCAAAAAGTCACATCAAAATCGGTTAGAAATTGACCATTTATAGCATTTTAAAACTTAGACACCTTATTAGCATAAATTAGGCAATATTTTGTGACCTCAGAATGGAACTAGAAAATGAATTATGTCAACTTGTTGTTTCTCAATCCTTCCCCAAAAAATATTTTTAATGAGAGAAGTCAGCTATAATGAACAGAAATGTGTTAATTGTTGTTATAACCTTAACCCAGATTTAGCAGTGGAAAGCAATTTTAGAACCTTTGATATTTGGAATTTCTCTGCCTGTCCATATACCTTTGAAGTAGCTCTCTGTCAAAAAGTAAGGGCATCTTTTTCTGCTAAGTTGTGGAAATTTCTAAATAACACAGGCTAGTTTTTGTTACTTGTGTCATTAAAAAGTTTCACTTTGAATATTTATGGTTGATTTAAACATTTGTATCAAAGGTTTCATCACGTGCGCGAAGACTTCACTCCGAACACTTACATCCGGTGCGAGTGCTCATTGTGTTACAAGCTGTTTGACGAGTGCTCCTTTAAGGGGTCACAAGCTGTTTGACAAGCGCTCCATGTGTCACAAGTTGTTTGATGAGTGGTCATTGTGTCACAAGCTGTTTGATAAGTGCTTGTGTTACAAGCCGTTTGACAACTGCTTCTTGTGTTACAAGTTGTTTGACAAGTGCTTCTTTAAGGGTCACAAGCTTTTTGATGAGTGGTCATTGTGTTACAAGCTGTTTGATAAGTGCTTGTGTTACAAGCCGCTTGACAAGTGCTCCTTGTGTTACAACTTACAAGCTGTTTGACGTGTGCTCCTTGTGTTACAAGTTGTTTGACAAGTGCTTCTTTAAGGGTCACAAGCTTTTTGATGAGTGGTCATTGTGTTACAAGCTGTTTGACTGTGTGCTCCTTGTGTAAACAAGCTGTTTGATCAGTGCTCCTTTAAGGGTGACAAGCTTTTTAACAAGTGTTCCTTGTGTTACAAGCTGTTTGATGAGTGCTCCTTGTGTTACAAGCTGTTTGATGAGTGCTCCTTGTGTTACAAGCTGTTTAATGAGTGCTCCTTGTGTTACAAGCTGTTTGATCAGTGCTCCTTGTGTAAACAAGCTGTTTGATGAGTGCTCCTTAAAGGGTGACAAGCTTTTTAACAAGTGTTCCTAATTGTGTTACAAGCTGTTTGATGAGTGCTCTTTGTGTCACAAGTTGTTTGACGAGTGCGCTTTGTGTTACAAGCTGTTTGACAAGTGCGCTATTTGTTACAAGCTGTTTGAGGAATGCTCCTTTAAGGGTTACAAGCTGTTTGATGAGTGCTCCTTGTATTACAGGTTGTTTCTTATAGTAATGTTTTATATATTTTCTATTTGTAGAGGCAGTGGCAAATGGCACAATGCTTCTTTGTATGGCATATGGTGATGGTGAGGAGGCTGGCTGTTGGAACAAGGAAACTTTCACCCAATGGAAACCAGCCCAAAAGGTCAATAAAGTCCTTCAGTATTTGTACATTTTTTATTGCCAATGCAAAGTTACACTCCGAAGTGATGTAATTTTGGAGACTATTTATGACTGGGAACATTTCAAACAATTCAAAACTTATGCACAAAACCTTCTGCACCACATTAAGAATATCTGTAGATATTATATTAACTTCTGTTGATTGACACTAGCAACAGCGGAACAAAAAAGAATTTGGCATATATTGATATCGAAATGGCCAATGAATTTTGCTGAAACCGAAGGCTTTTTATAGCGAGCGTGATGCCTAAAGGGCGTGGGGGTTTAGGGGTAGGATCAGGGAGCCCAGGGGTGGAGACTCTGGAAGCTCTGTGATTTTAGGCACTCCTCTGGTTAAATTCATACCTAAAAATGCAGTTGACTTGCCTAAAACAAATTGCAACTCTGCCTTGATGTGGTGATACCAAAAACTAATTGAACATTTTTTAGACATTTGAGAACAAACTTTTTTGGGTGGCCAACATGACTTCAGCTTCTTCCCCCCCCCCCTCTCCCCCTCCCATTCCTTCCTTTTCCACTATGCTCAAGATTGATAAAAGAGGAATGGATTTAATGGGAGCAAAAGTCCTTATTTTGATGAAAAGACATGAAAGTTAAATATACCTTACATTAGGGTAAACAGGTTAAAGATGGTTGATATATGTGTGAAAATTTCACTAGTTGTATAATATGTTTATTTGCCTACATTACTTTAAACATCCTGGTGCTAGAGATGGCAGCCAAAATACTCTTGTCAACTATTCCCCCACTTCCTCCTTCTTTTTAGCACAGTGCACATTTTGCTTGTCAAAAACAAATAACAAAATCAGTGAAGAAATCATTAGAGTCTGTGACATGTTTTTCACTAAGGATAAGTATTGGCTGAAGTCATGGTTACGAAAATAGGCACAGGGCAAACTTTCAAAGTAAGCAAAAAATCTTTATTGTAGTCAATCTGTCCTCCCAAAGGAAGTTTGGTTCAGAATTTTTCAGAATGTTTAGACATTTCCATGGCAACCAACATAAACTTGAAGATTAGTGCTATTTGTTTTTGGTACTTATAAACATGTATCTAATATGTTTATTGCTGTGCTGTTCTCCTTAGATAAGTCAAACATGTATCTGATATGTTTATTGCTGTGCTGTTCTCCTTAGATAAGTCAAACATGTATCTGATATGTTTATTGCTTTGCTGTTCTCCTTGATAAGTCAAACATGTATCTGATATGTTTATTGCTGTGCTGTTCTCCTTAGATAAGTCAAACATGTATCTGATATGTTTATTGCTGTGCTGTTCTCCTAAGATAAGTCAAACATGTATCTGATATGTTTATTGCTGTGCTGATCTCCTTAGATAAGTCAAACATGTATCTGATATGTTTATTGCTGTGCTGTTCTCCTTAGATAAGTCAAACATGTATCTGATATGTTTATTGCTGTGCTGTTCTCCTTAGATAAGTCAAACATGTATCTGATATGTTTATTGCTGTGCTGTTCTCCTTAGATAAGTCACATACCGGGGATGCGGAACATCTTATGGAGAAAGGATGCCTTTTGCTACACCATGAATGAAGCCAGACGCGTACCAGGTAGAAGTTTTTCCACATCACATGCTTACTAGAGGTGTTACCGCATTATTTGGAAGGACTGTTTTTGTGTCAATGACTTAAAGACACACTTAGCAATTGAACCTTTTGCAAACTTTAATATTAATGTGTGTAAATGTTTCGCAGCTTACATACACACAATATTTGTAAACTTATATAACATCAGTCTGTACAATGGACTATAATTAGTATAAAAACCTCAATATCTGTCTGTTATATAATTTTCTAATTCGTAATATGTAAAAGTCTTACAACTATTAACTTTGGGGGAGTATCTTTCAGGACTTACCTAGCCCGTTGGAATATAAAGATTTACTTATCTTTATCTTATCTAAGCTCTTACGTTGAACCTGTAATCGCCTTTCTCTATTAAGGACCTGTTCTGTCCCTCTTGTGAAAATATCATATGATATCCATTCCAAATGCACATTTACTACCATTTACAATCGTGTACATTTATTTCATCTTTTAAATTTAGAGGCATTAGCAGTAAAATCTCCAAATGATTATTTTTCTTGATTTTCTAGCTCAAATATTTTCTAGCTTTTCAGATCTGATTTATGTTCATTTTTATGACCTTTTGACATGGATTAGAAATATAAATTCCATTATTGACATAAATAGACATTCACATTTAAGTTACAGTTAACTTTTATCAGGATTAGGGAACTACTCAATGATTTATAGTATTCATGTAAATGTGGATGGAAGGAGCATTTTTGTATTTCAAGAACATTGAATGACCTTGAACTGAATACTGTATAGTATTTCATTATTTTCATAAATACTCAGGTTCAGGAATTTTTTTTTTTTTGGTCAGCCCAAAATAGTTTCTCAATTCACCTTATGGTAATGTGTGAACAAAATTCATTGTTCTGCAAGCTACACATATTTATGTTTCGGTTTTGTTTATTACGATAAAAGGATGTTTCTAGATTTCTTCCATAAAGTCAAATTTTATTATAGAAATGTACCTGCAAGAATAATGATTATGCTGCTGTGTTATCTAACCCCCTGGCATGTTCACACATAATTTGTGTGGTGGTCTGTGGAAACTTAATGGTACTTGCTTTTATTGTGAAGAATAATTATATTAAAGAAAGCTGATTATGCAATCATATTTTCTACAGAATACATACACCATATAAAGCTTCTGAACATTAGTAAACAGCAAGCTTTTAATGATTGTGTACAAGTACCTTTCTCTTCTAAAAGACTTTTGTTTGGTGTTTATTCATTTGTCCAAAATGATTTTGCAAGCTTGACATTATATCAAATCATTAGCATTATTCATTCATTGAACATTTCACATAGTGTACACTTTTGAGATGTGGTTTTCATCAATTTTTGAATGGTAAAAACAATAATGCCAATATTAGTCAAAATATAATTAGATATTGTATGCTTTTTAGGGTTTGTATGGTAACTTTACAAAATAGTTGCATCTACTTTAAAACAAGAAACTTTCTTCCCAAGATAATATTAATAAAAATGCTCTATCTACAGCCCTGCGAAGAAGTCCGGTGTCACCTCTATGCTGGGTGCTGCCCTCCCAATTTGATGAGTTCCTTGGGGTTGCTGATGCTCTCGGTACGGACGTGAGGTGGGTCTTCAAGTCAACCTCACCTGGTGGCACCATTCAGGTACTTCAACCTACTAAAGACAGTGACTACCACAAAGTCAAGCAGTGAGTGCCAATATAGTGTTACACCTCTTTCTCAGTAGGAAATTAGCAAAGATTTTCTATGCAAGGTTATTGATATGTTCATCATTAATTCAAGCAGGTTTAGAATAAACCAAGTTGTATGTTGTTCAAGAGTGTCAGTATTATCCAATGTGATCTGGATAAGTTAGTTTTTGATCTTAAACATGGCAGATGTTATTCAATGTTGATAAATGCAAAGTTATTCATTTTGGACAGAGCAGTTTGTGTTTTGATTACTGCATTAATGGTTCATATCTTGTTGTGTTGATGAAGAAAGGGATCTATATTGTCATTACTAGCAATCTAAAGCCTGTGCTTTATCAACTGCAAGGGCAAATTGGATTCTTGGTTTGATTAGAAGAAATTTTTGTTTTCTTGGTAGAGAAGTTGTTATATACTGTATAAGCAGTTAGACAGGCCTCAACTTGTGTATGCTATTCAGGCTTGGAGTCCTTGTATGAGAAAGATAAGCTCATTTTGGAGCAGGCTCAGCGAAGAGCCACTTATTCCTTATTCCTGAGGTAATATGCTGTCTAAAATAAGTTTGATGTCGGAAAAAACTTACAATCAAAGGAAATTTGGTACCATTGGAATCGTCACAATGTGTACGTTATTGTGGTGTCTTCAGTCACTCATTTTGGGGGTTTTGAGTTATTTGCATATTTTTGCATATATAATCAAACTGACCATAACTTCACTTCTAAAGTGTACTCAGGGACTTGGTTTTAGGGGCAAACCCCATGTTTTCAATGTCGAGCAATCCAACTATGCTATTGATATGACACCAAAATGGTAGCCATATTGGATTTCAAAATGGCCATTGAATATATTTAAAAACTTTCAATTATTTGACTTTAAAAACCTTCAACACATTTACTTTTAGTAAGCTGTATTTTTAATACCAAATTACTCCCAAACTGTTTTTTTCTGAATGGCAGCCATATTGGTTTTAAAATGGTGGTCATTTATACAATACATCAGTAAATGATGTCAGTTGTGTTTCGACTGCTGAGAAGGATCCCGTCACCTGCAGTAAGCTGATTGGGGTAGGGTGAAGTAAGCTATGTTTGGGCCACCTTTTCTAGACCGTTTCTCATGCTAAGGAGGTGAGCAGAGCAATCCTAGAGAGGGCTGATTAGTCCAGGCGCAGGTCCAGGGGGTGCGCGCAGGGCACATATACCACATATACCTCCACACTTAGTCTCTTTTTGTTAATAGTTCCCGTTCTAATTGAAATTATGCTTGATATCTATTTAAGTCTATAGCTAGAGTGTGAGAAGTTTAATGCCTTTGCAAGTTTTACACAAAGAGTATAAAACCTCATGCACAACAGAACAAAAGTAAGTCAGAACTGATGTCTGCCCACAACCCCCCTTCAGAAATTCCTGGATTCTTGCCTGCAGTCACTCAGAGAGTGCTAAATAATTCTGCTTCTGCTTCAGTCCAATGGAAAGCGACCCTATTCCCTGAGCCGCCTGTGTGCAGGTTCATGGCTGCAACTTTAGCATATAACTTGCTGGTTCATCACTCTCCCATTGCCACAGGGCTTGTTGTGTTACAGTGATGTTGATTTGACATGCACTTGACTTGGATTAAAGTAAGGGAGAGAGAGTGCAGATTGTCAGCCCCACTCTCTTGTCCTGGCCTGCCTGGTTCTAGCAGTAAGAGAAGTCAAGACAGCTGGAGAAAGGATAGGATGCATTGGATGACAACAACATACTTGGTGTCTCAACATGCTCTACGCGTTCCAGAACAGGTTGCTGGTCCCGTTGAAGCACTTGGTAGTTTCCTCCATGCAATATAGCTGGACCCAGTCTGCACATGCTAAGGTAGACAATCCAAACATCACCAGCAGGTAAACAACTGGTGACCCTCACCTGGTATAACCTGCTAGTTGAAGCGTTGTGCCGTGGCTGCTGTTACATGCTAACAGCTACCTGGAATAGGTGAGACTTGATTGCCAGGAGAAGAACAAAGGTTGGCAGAAACTACCAAGAAGGGCCACGACATGTCCTACCACCACAGATACCATCTCTCCGACATGCCAGTCCTTACCCAAGAGCCTAAGAAGAAAGCCATAACTGGTCTTCGCAGAAACATACAAGCACGGCTCTGTAAAATGAAAGATTCCTGGCTCAGTGGCAAAGCCAACGAGATTCAGAGCTATGCAGACATGCATGACTCCAAACACATCTATGATACGTTGAAGGCCATCTATGTACCTCAGCCATCTGGATGGTCCCCCTCCCCCCTGGAACAAGCTGCATACTGATAAAGCCCATATACTTAAATGTTGAGTTGAACACTTCAATGCTGAACTCAACCGCCCATCTTCTAAAATGAAGAAGCGATAGCCCGCATGCCTTCAGTTGCCACCAATGAGGAATTTTATACACCACTTACCAATCAAGAGGTCAAGAAGGCTATTAATCAGCAGTCCTGTGGCAAAGCCTCTTGTTCAGATGCCATTCCTATTGAAGTCTACAAGCATGATGCTCATGGAAGCCAAGGAGGATTGAATGTCGCCAGGTGGCCGTACACTGGATGGGCAAGGATCTTCCTTGTGATCTTCGCAAGCGAAGAAACAGCCAACAACATAAGCACAAAGGCAACAGGCAGTCTTGTGATAACCACAGAGGTATTTCCCTAATTATACTATTGTTGGTAAGGTTTTAGCACAAGTTCTTGTCAATAGCCTACTCAATCATCTGAAGCAGGATTTGCTTCCAGAAAGTCAGTGCGCATTTCCATGCTGGCAGAGGGACAGCTGATATGATCTTTGCTGCCCACCAACTCCAGGAAAGTTCAGGAACAACATAAGGACCTGTTCACAACATTTATTGACCTGACTTAGGCATTTGATACTGTATGCAGAGAGGGACTTTGGAAGATCATGGCAAAGTTTAGGTGTCCCATCATCTTCATATCAATTGTTCGTCAGTTCCATGATGGGATGATGACTCATGTGCATGATGATGGGGAAGCTACTAACTCCTTTGAATTTACAAATTTGTCAAACAAAGTTGCATTCTAGTACCTCTCAGTATGATGTTATCTGCCATGTTGACTAATGCCTTCAACAGTAGTGACAAATTCATTGGCTTGGAAGGGGAAAATGTCCCCCTAATAATTTTCATTAGTGTTACTTGCCCTCAATCAACAAAAATCTAGAGTTTTGCCCCAAATCATAAGCATATCAAATTTCACCAAAAGATGTTGCAGCACTTTAGTAGAAAGATAAAGTTGTTAGAAAAAGTACAACCTGATAGTTTGTCTCCAAATAAAATCACCCGCCCGCCCTGGTGGCATCTGCATCAGATACAGAACTGACAGTAAACTTTTCAAATCCAGTAGCCTGAAGACAACCACAAAAGTTGAATTAAGGAGACATCATCTGCGATGTACATTTTGCTGATGATTGTGCCCTCAACACAAGTTCTGAACAGGAGATGCAACTATGCATGGACAAATTCTCTTCTGCATGTGATAACTTTGGCCTAACAATTACCACAAATAAAACAGAAGTCATACACCCACCTGCTCCAGGCAAATCCTAATGTGCATAACAGTTAAAGGGCAGGATCTCAAAGCAGTCGACATCTTCACCTATCTGTGCAGTAATCTATCCATAGATGTAAACATTGATGTACAGGTAAACAACAGGATTGCTTAAGCGAGCTCTGCCTTTGAAAGACTACTTTATATGTGTGGGACCATAGGGGCACCTGATACGCTATACATACATATCGGGTGGTAGGAGAATCAATCTCACCACCAAGTTGGAGGTGGATGGTACAGTAGTGCTCACTTCCCTCCTGTATGCTTGTGAAACTTGGACTTTGTACTGCAGCCATGCCAAGCAGCGTAATCGCTTTCACCTGAGCAGTCTCCAAAGGATACTGAACATAAAGTGACGGGACAAAATTTCTGACACTTAAATTCTCACTGGTATCCAAGTGTCTACTCCATTCTTCAAAAGGCTCAAGTCAGATAGGCAGGACATGTGGTTTGCATGTCAGACAATTGCATCCCAAAACAACTTTTCTATATTGAGTTCTCTGAAGGTCAGCGTTCAGAAAAAATGAAAAAGACGTACTAAAAGCCTCACTATAAAGCTTCTGCATCGACATGCCAACTTGGGAGTTGCATGCCTGTGGCGCTGCACCACCTGGCATAGTAAGTCGAGAAGTGGAGCTCACACTGCTGAGTAATGCAGATTACTTGAGGCGCAAAGGAAGCGCGTTGCTCGTAGGCATGGCCTGGACTGCTGCAACATCCTTGTCTGGACTAACCCGTGCTTGCCCTACACATGAAATAGACTTTCGGGCACCAATCATTTTCGAACACACAATGCCCAAGAAAAGACTCGTTGTGTCATCATCGCTTGCAATGGAGGAACAACTACACATCAGTATAAACAAGACCATTAAATGTGCAAGCCCTTTTCTTTCAGTATGCTATCATAGGGGCATTAATAATATGCCCAACGTGCATGAGATAGAGGCACCATATTACACTGGTGCATGTTGGCAATATAATTAGATCATAGCTGTGCCAGGCCAAGCAAATAATGATATCATATTAGGTTGCCCTTGCTCTGGCGAGGCGTGTGATGTGCAACCATCGATTTTGGCCGAAATCGGCGGTTGCAGTGCATACTAAATGGAAAGCGGGGTTACACCTCATGACAAACAAGTGACCTAAAACATTAATACAATCATTACATGTTTTATGGATATTTTGACACCAAAATTTTATTTTTACTGAGATAAGAGCTGTTTTATAAACAGAAATAATGGAAACATCCGGTGATTAAACCTTAATTTTCTATAAAATATGTACTTGGGATAGACAAGGTTAGGCTAGGCCCAGGCGGACAGAGAGGCCTTGGGATAGACAAGGTTAGGCTAGGCCCAGGTGGACAGAGAGGCCTTGGGATAGACAAGGTTAGGCTAGGCCAAGGCGGACAGAGAGGCCTTGGGATTGACAAGGTTAGGCTAGGCCCAGGCGGACAGAGAGGCCTTGGGATAGACAAGGTTAGGCTAGGCCCAGGCGGACAGAGAAGCCTTGGGATAGACAAGGTTAGGCTAGACCCAGGTGGACAGAGAGGCCTTGGGATAGACAAGGTTGGGCTAGGCCCAGGCGGACAGAGAGGCCTAGGCCGAGGACTAACCAAACCATCCAAAGATAATTATTTAAAGTCTAATTATCATGACTAGGAAATTTGGTATTATCAAGTAATGTACTCCCATTTTCCATTATTCAATATTCTGTTTATTTTAGGCATAAATATTTTAAATATTCACCAATCAATTGTAAAAACAACACTTGCTAATGTTGTTTTGTTTGCTCTAAACTTTAAGCCAATCACAGGTCAGTCTTTTGAATTAGTTGCCAGAAAATCCAGTGATTTCGTAAAATTCATAACTAAAAAGTAGCTAGGCCTATAGCTACAAACTTATTTATTAGAAAATTGGAAAACCATATATATATATATATTTTTGGAAACCTTAGTCACCAAGAAATCATATTAATTCATTATTACCATGCTTTGATATTACAGTACTTGGTTTTCAAGCATCATGGGACTAGCATAGCTGGATTGCCAAACATTGAAAACATGGGGCTTGCTACTAAAACTAAGTCCTTAAGTGCTCTAGAAGTGAAGTTATGGGCAGTTTGATTATTTATGCAAATTTATGCAAATAACTCAAAACCCCCCAGAAGTGAGTGTCTGGAGGCATTATATCACGATGATATAAACATTGTGATGATTGGAAACCTTATTCAATATGAAGCAATATCTTTCCTTAGGAGAAATGGTCCGTCAATCATTCACAGTTAATGCACACATCACCTCATGTATATAATACACAACTATTTTTATCACTAGTTTGCAAACAAATTTCTCCCACTAAGACACTTAACACAGATTAGTTATTTTAATCACAAAAGTGCCCTGATTACTCTGCACTGGCTTCTGTAATCTTATACACACAAATAACCTTGGGCTACTTGGCAGATAAACAATCATTGTTTGGAGTGGAAACACAATACACTGAAGAGGAAGTCGGCTTGGTAATTGCCATACCTGAGTTTTCAGGATTAACTCAGGTGTCGGGTGTGGGGAGGCTTAAAGAGAAGCTTTTCGGCTTGAATGAGAAATCATATTAATATATTTTTTATCATCTTTTAATATTACAGTGCTTGGTTTTTAAGTCAAATGAAGGTTTATAATTTTATTCCGCAGCCATTTTGAAATTCAATACGGCCAATATTTAAGCGTCATGGAACTAGTATAGCGGCTGGATTGCCAGACATTAAAAACATGGGGTTTGCTATTAAAACCAATTCCTTAAGTGCTCTAGAAGTGAAGTTATGGACAGTTTTATTATGCAAATTTATGCAAATAACTCAAAACCCCTAGAAGTGAGTGTGTGGAGGTATTATATCATGATAATATACACATTGTGACAATTCCAATGGTACCAAATTTTCTTTGATTTTTTTTTTTTTGACAAAGGCCTAAAAAAACATAAATAAGACAGCCTACAGTGATTTTGTGAAATTCTAACCATGTGCCAGAAAAGCAGCCATAACTTTTAAAATATTTATTGAAAAATGGTAAAAGTATATATATTGGGAAAGTTTGGTCAATGAGAAAGTTTATTAATTTATTTTTATCATCTTTAGATATTACTGTTGTGGTTTTTTAAAATCAAATAAATAAAGGTTTATAAAATTTTAAAACAATTTTTAGTTTTTGTAATGTTTATTCGGTGGCCATTTCGAAATCCAATATGGCCACCATTTAGGTGTCATGGGAATAGCAGATTGCCTGGCATCGAAAACATGGGATTTGGCCCTAAAACCAAGTCTCTAAGTGCTCTAAAAGTGAAGTTATGGCCTGTTTTATTATATATGCAAATTTGTACAAATAACTGAAAACTCCCAAAGTGTCTGGAGGCATTATATTATGACAATGTACGAATTATGACGATTCCAACGATAATTATTTATTGTAATTATTTTTCACAAAGGCCTAAAACAATAACAATTTAGACATCCTATAAGGAATATCTTTTATCGTTCTCTGTCATGAAATCTTGGTTTGACCACAATCGAGTTGAGAAGAGTTCCTGCCAATATGATATAATTCTGGTTTTGAAATTCATATCTGGTAGTGATGCTTCGACTTCCTGTTACTTCTTGCATGTTTCAGCTAATCCACATGTGACACGTAGTAACAGTTTGAAGTTGAGAGTTCTCACAGATAGATATTCAGTGTTTTAGCTTTTCGCAAAGAATTGTCAATGAGTGGAATGGTTTGCCCGAGTGGGTGGTTAGCTCCATTTCCTTCTGTTCACATGTCAACATTGATAAGTTCTTTCTGTGGGCATCTTTGATATTTTTTCTGTATTTCTTTTTTTGTGGTGGTGGTGGTGGTGTTAGTTTGGGCTTTTTAGGGGAGTGACTAACCCTTCTTAGCCCGTCATCTTGTTATCCCCTCAACAATGAACATGGTGAAGAGGGGATACAGCATCTTTACCATTTTTCCGTCCGTCCATTCATCCGTCCAACCGTCCATTCCTCTGTCCATCCACATCTATTGTAAGTCTGGCTTCATGATTGTTCAGCTATTATGGAACAAAAGATTGCTGACCTAGGAAAGGAATTTTAATTATTTTTATGAAAAGAAATTTATGTAAAGGACAACAAATGTATACCAAACTTCAATAGGAGCAATTGAAGAATTTGTTGCAGGATGGAAAAAACTTGAATAATAGATGTGACGACTGATTGGAATTTATAATGAAGTGTCTTGCGAATGAATAGCAAAAAAAAACAAAGGTGAAAAATAAATCTGACGACTGAATGGAATTTATAATGAAGTTCATTCTTTAAATTTATAATGAATTTTTAATGAAGTTTTGCTATTCATTCTTGTGAATGAATGGCAAAAAAACAAAAGGTCTTCGCTTGAATAGAGTGGGCACATAATAGAATGATAATCTGCAAATTAATCTGTACTTTATTTTCATTCTAATTTGGTAGATAGATCAGAGAGGTTTAAATGAAGGTTGGAATGATAAAGAGTATATTTAGTAGATGAGTGGATGGCAAAAGGTGGGTTGGGGTAGTAGGTTGATGTTATTGGGGGATGTTAGGTGAATGGGGGACGTTAGGTGAATGGGAGATGATAGGTGAATCAGACATGTTGGGGAATAGAGGATGGTAGGTGAATGGAGGATGACAGGTGAAGGGGATGGTAGGTGAATGGGGCATGTTGAGTTGATAGAAGTGAGGGGATGTGAGTTAGAGGAAAGGATGTTGGGTGGGAGATGGTAGAATTGGTAGATATAGGAATCACGATGAAGTGGGATGGCATGGTGGACAGGATGGAATGAAATGTGGAATGGTTTGATGTGGGACAGGGTACCATGGAATGTGGGACAGGATATCATGGCATTTAGGACAGGATGGGATAGCATGTGGGACAGGGTGGGATAGCATGGAATAGCCTATGGGACAGGGTGACATGGCACTTGGTACAAGGAGGGATGGCATGTGGGACAGGGTGGGATGCTGTGTAGTTCAACATGTGGTACAGGGGGGTGGCATGTGGGACAGGGTAGCATGGTATATGGGACAAGGTGACAAGTCATATGGTGGGATGTCATCTTGATTGCAGGTGTGATGACAAATGGGTCATGTGGTGGAGTGGCATCTGGATTTTCATGTATGATTTTTTGTAGGAAGGGAAATGGAATGGTATGGCATGTGGAACAGAGAGTGGGATGGCAGTTGTGACAGAGGGTGAAAAGCATGTTATTAGCGGCGAGGGGATTTGTATCACTTTCGATGTCTGGTTACGTTATGTATTACTGAATGACAGTTCATCATTGTAGACAGCTGTGTCGAAAAGATTACAATGATTCTGTCAATTGCTGACAGGGCTGTTAATCCAGGATGGATATTTTTCCCTACTTACCCAAAGTTCAAAAGTAGAGTACATAGTTTTAATTTTTTGTAACTGCTGTGTTTTGACCATGTTTTGCCTCATTGGGAATGAAAATTACCGACCATGCATAAAATTACAACCCCAATATTACATCTGTCCAAGGTGCGTACATCTGTAGTTTGTCAATCACTTGCAGCAGCAAACCATGCAAAATTCTAAAATATTAGCCCTCAAAAAGTTTTTCTATGAGATAAGTGGGAGATGCTTACTTTTCATCCTCTCCGCCTTGGATCACATGATTCCAATCTTCTATTTATAGTCTTTTTTGGAAACTACCAAGAAAGCTAATGACTTTTTTACAGTACCATTCTGAAAATAAGTTTTTTTTGCCCTGTTGTGTTTGTACTATATTGTTGTTTAAAAATCATGAAGTGATCAGTGTTTGATTATTTCAACAGATTTTATTTATAGGAATACATCTATAAAAGTGTTTGAATACTATCAAGTTATAGTAGACTCCTTTAGAGTCTATTATAATTCTTTTATTTACTCTTTTTCAGGAAAATACTCTTTTTTAGTAAAAAGTTCCAAAATTAATCTTAGTTGTCTCTTTTATAGCATTTTCCATTAAATTGTTGATTAATTTTGAGAAAACTGAAAAATTAAGAATTCCTTTTGTTCCTAGACTAAACATCATTTTTAATAAGAGGCAGAATATATGTTGATTTCTCTCTCCTCACCAGCTGAATAAAACATATTAGAAATTAGCGAGATCCTGTACTGTGCATTCTATATTGATCATCTCACACTTTTATCCCTGCAGATATCACAGCACCAGAGCTATTGTGCAGGGGTACTTTCCCAACCCCCTTCTCATCCAGGGCATGCTGGTCAGTGTCCAGGTCAACGTGCTTATCACCTCCATCAATCCACTCAGGGCTTTCATTCATTCAGAGGGAAACGTGCAATTCAGATATGATTACCAAAGAGGATTTAAAATGGTACCTATTTGTAGTTTTGTAATAGTGTTGTTTTACTACTTTGAAAATTAAGTTTAGTGGTCAAACATGTTCATTGCTCAGGGAAGACAGAAATAAAAGATAAGAAAGTTACAGGGGAAAATATATAGGTACAGGTATGCCTGTTCATGCATCACTAATATGTACAAAAATGTGTTTTAACACATAACAAAAAGTCAGATTTTGATTGGTTCTTACTGGATTTAAAGTAATTTAGTTTATGTCTTCAGCTGTTCATAGATTTTGATATTCAAATCTTGCATTAGGACACAATATTGTCTGCAAACCTCTCATGTGACAAAAAACTCAAATGCCCATGTGGAGTGGCAACAATTTGAGCTTTAATAGAAAAGTCTGGATGTTTATCATCCTGCGGTCATTCATGCAGAAATATGCATCTACAGTATACTAGAGGAAGACAGACCTCCAGGTTATTGGCATTCACCTCCTGAAACAAAGTAACAGATGTTCATTTTAGGGAATCCATTGGTCTATGAGTTGAAACTTGCATAATATATTAATGCTTAATTAGATTTAGTGACTGATAATGCTGCAAAATAATTGTGTATCTGATATGGATTAGCTATAATTTAAAGGATTAGTTCACGGGTCAGGAAAGTTCATCTTATATGAAAAAAGACTTCAAAACAAACAACAAAAGAAACGTAATAGTGAAGAAAGCATTTAAATATTTTTTTTAAGTAAGGAGATATTCGAGTTTAAATCTGTCTTATCTGTGTAGAAATGACTGGTGAAATAAGTCTACTATGGAAGGTTGGCACCCTGATCCTTACATTCTTAACTATTGTATTTTACTATTTGAATTATCTTTCCTCTAACTTTCTTCAGGTGGTAAATTATGTTTACCCTTACTAGATACAACCTCTCAGGCACAATTTAACTTGACCCTTGCTGTTGTGGTGCCATTAAACTCTCATCAAACAAACAAACTAAATGCTGTCTAGATGCTGTTATACTACTTTCCTGACATATCCATATGGTTTTTAAACCAAAAATAGCAGGACAAAATATGATAGAATACAAAGACTTCTGAGGAATCTGATGCTGTGACATCACAATTAGTCTGATTTCAGTCATTTCTACACAGATTATTCCAAACTTAACATTTAAATGTCTCATTAATGTAATAAGATATTTGAATGCTTCCTTCACCATTTTGTTTCTCTTAAAGTCCTCTTTCACACAAGATGAAGTAATCTTTATTTATTTTTACTCTGAAATGCCGTGACATTTAAAGGTATATGGACAGGTAGAGAAAACTAATAAAAAGGTTTTAGAAACTTCTAAAGTGTGGAAGTTTTAAACTCTGTCAGGAGTTTTTGAGTTATCATGTCTTTATTTGCAATTTTTGTGTGAAATGTTTAGGCAAACCTCTCTACTCTCTTTTGTTAAGTTATTGTTTTTAAATACAGCAGAATGTAGCATCATATTGACTATTTTGCAGCTTTGCATCATATTGACTATTTTGCAGCTTTTAAATTTGCAGACCATTTATGCAAACTTTGTAATGCATGAATCTCTTGTTTTCATTATCATCTTTTATCCTCTATCATAATTAGTTGAGATCCGCCAGTTTAGAAAAAGGATTTCTGGATCTTCACCATTCAAAATCTTATAGTAAAAGTCATTCTCATCATTTTCAATGACACAAATTTAATGTGCTGTATTATTAATTGGAAGAATGTTTCACAATAGGATAAATGCTAACTTCAGTAAGTACTCAACCGAAAACGTATGTAGCCTTCCATATACCTTAATCTAAATCTTTCAAGGGGAGATGTCACTGGTGACAGTGATGATTTCAAGTCCCAGCTCCCTGCAATATAAGGATTTATGATAAACTGGAAAATTAAACAGAATAAAGAAAGAAAGAAATGTTTGGTAAATTTTGTATGCGATTATGCAGTTTATGGAATTATTTTTATACATTCATTATTCTAAATTCATAAACATGTTTTCCTTATTTCTTTGTTGAACACCAATGATTGTTTTTTCTGAGCTAAGACAGTTAATGCATAGAAATATGATGGTTGGCTTTATTTTCATGTCATATTTGTTTATTTTTGTGAGCAGATTCCAGATAAATCTTGGTCACTTTCACAACTCAGGAAACACCTTGCTCAGAGCTATGGTGAAGATGCAGCTAAGACGGCATTCCAGAACCTTGAGTCAGTTGTGACAGAGACACTGCTCATTGCTGAACCATACCTTCTGTCACATTTTAGCAGTTATTCCCAGAACCTAAGACAACATAGCTTTAGGTAAGATTGGTCTTACCTCCTTGTTCTTGTGCCTACCTAAGTTGGACTTCTTTTATTTCTGTACTTTACTTATTTTCATACACCTCTTTTTGGATGTAAATGCTAGGTTGGGAAACTATTTTTCCAAAATTTCCCAGGTTAATAAACTGTCAAGAACTGGAAAATATCAAAACTAGGAAATGAAAGTCTTTTCAGAAAATTTGAAGGGGAAAATGCATTTGAGACAATACAGCACTTTGTGGAAAGTGAACCTCAATCAATCAATTACTCACTGTCATCGTAGAGTGCCAAAACCAAGTAGAAAATTTATTAAAATGTCAGCAACTAGTATTACTTCTCAGTGGTGACCTACTTGCAGAAATAGATGAGTTTTTATTTTAAAGTGTCTTAAAATGATTAAATACTGCTGCTTTGTTCTTTTGAGGAAGCCGAGTCTAGATTGTTGGACCTAGCAAGATAAGGGTCTGTCTACAAATATGATGTGTCAAGTTCTTGGCTGAAAAGTGGCACAGATTAGGATGCAGAAACTGTGAGCTGGCTTGTTCTTTTGTAGCATACCAGTGATGTAAGAGGTTGCTAATTACAAAGAACTGAGAGAACAAATCTTGAAATCTGTTTGTATTTCTAAATTGGGGTTATATACCCTTTCTACACATATTTATCACATGGTTTTTCCTATTTTTGATGGGTTTTACATCTCATTGATATCAGCACTGACCTACAAAAAAGATTGTCTACACAGTAGTCGTTAGATAAGTAGGGTAATTTCTATTGATCCGTGATGTAACGCCTCATTTTATGCACTGTTGCATTTGAGATCGTACATAAAATGAATGAATTGCATGGTTCATGAAAGACTTGGCGAATAGTAGAGCATATCCTCACTAACAAAACTCATACCGTGTTTTCAAAACACTTTAATATGGTGTCAATGATCAATTTGAAGAAAAATTGGGAGAGTTGTGACTATCAAAGAATGTTTAAAGTATTTCAATTGTTTTGTTCAAGATAGCTATTAGCAAATGATTTTATTTCCTTAATATTGAATAGTTTTACTGAGGGGATAACAAAATTTATGGTTTAATTTCATTCTTACTTTGGTAAAGTGTTGTATTTTTTGCTGTTAAAACTTGTAAAACTTTAAGCCGTCACTTCACTTATTTTTGTCGTATTAGTTGATGAAATAAAGATGTATAAACAAGACGAACATTAGAAACGATTTGGATAAATGTTAACTTCCTTGGTATACAATGTTAAGATTGCAGTTAACTATTTGTTTTAATTTTCGGTGAAATTCTTTCAGTTTTTGCCGTCAATGTTTTATGAGCCCTGATGAAGTTATTGTTATTCTTTTGCTTTTGTTGAGAAATAACAAAATGATACAAGAGGGAAAAAGGTTAAGGGATGGATATGTTTTGTTTGGCAGGTGTGAGCATTGCTTTCAGTTGATTGGTGTAGATGTCATTTTCAATTCAACACTTCATCCAATGGTGCTTGAGGTAAATATCAGTCACAATACAATTTATAGATATAAATAAAAACTGAATGCTGGACTGATGGTAGAGCATCCGCTTTTCAGCCAAGAAACCAAGGTCGGTCAATTTTAATTTTAATTCTGATGTACTAACTCTGGGCATCTTTTGTGGTGCTACTATTAGTTTGGGCTTTTTGACTAACTTTTTGTAGCTCGTCATCTTGATATGTTATACCATAGAAAATGGGATCTGCTACTTTTTTTTTTTTTTTTCTGGCATTCAGCATTAAGAAGGTAGAACGGTAATAATGTGGTTGATGACATGTTGTGTCATATATTAGCTGCACTGAGTTGAAGCCCTGCTTAGATAATCCTGGGAACTTAAAAACATTCTTGGTTTGTGTGGATGTTAGCTCCTTTGTAAAGCGCACTAAGGAGGCACATGTTCTTTGGAAAGCACTGTAAAATCACCACATGTTATTGTTTTTATCAGGAGAACACTGCAATTGCATAGAGCTTGTGATAGTGAATGAAACCATCATGTATTGCAGCGCCAGTGTTGTTTATGGACACTGTGTTTTTTCCCTTTTACCCGTGCTCACGTGATAGGTCACCTGATTGGTTATTCTGGACTCTCTCTCTAGTGCGAATCTTGATACTGTTTTTACATGCTTTGTAATTGTCAGTTTTGGCAGTTGCCAGTTTTGAAACGTCGAAAACCAACCTTGTTTATACACTCAGTTTCTCCACTGCTAGACACCTTGGAGCGAAAATAGTAAGCACTTCACAATCAGCCAAACAAGCGGATAGCTCTTCACCACTCACGGTCTTAGGAGAAACCAGGTTTCAACTTCAGCGTGACAAAACAAGATGTTTTTTTGAAGGGCTTGTTATAGAAGATCTAGACATCGAAATCCTTGGAGGAGTACCGTTTATACAACATAATGATGTTTCAACAAGGCCAGTGAGATAGGAAGTTTGGATTGGTGATATGCGATTTAAATATGGTTCACTTAGCACACCTTCCAAACACCAGCAAGTTCG
This sequence comes from Chiridota heheva, assembly GCA_020152595.1. Taxonomy (NCBI): domain Eukaryota; kingdom Metazoa; phylum Echinodermata; class Holothuroidea; order Apodida; family Chiridotidae; genus Chiridota; species Chiridota heheva. The sequence goes on along the minus strand of JAIGNY010003408.1, from coordinate 139,550 downwards.
GCGCACTCACATACTGGGCAGACCTTCCAGTGAACAACACTTTGGCCAGGAGAGAGAGTTCATTGAGCTGAGCCTGCCTACATATACTGATGAAGAGGTTGCCTTAAAACCACGAAGGATAGCCCCAACCTATTGTCAATATAGGAGCGTAGGAGGCAAAGTTGAATCATCAATGACACTGGAGAACCACAAATCATCTGAAAGCAGGAGCAGCTCTGTCAAGCCACATCCGTCTTCTCACCCACTTTTACAACAGTCACACCCACTCCTTTCTTGCAAAATTGCATTTGCCAACCCTGTGACAGACGCTTCCATCGATCCAGACAACATTCTGCCAACTGCCCCGCACCAAAATTTAGAGACATACATACCAATTTCCAGACGTCTTCAGCCCTGACCTTCTTGGCTACAATGGAGCTGCTGGGAGATTTAAAGCCATTGTCAATATCGGTCCCACACAACTTCCACAGAGCAGGGGTAGACTCCCACAATACAACAATACCAAACTTCAGAACTCCACGAAAAATTTAATGAGCTAGAGCATGCCGGGGTGTTTGCTCACCCAGAAGAAGTGGAGTCCCAGTTGAATATGTCAATCCATCTTTCCTCATCAAAAAACCAAGCGGTGTTCATCAGTTGGTCACAGCCTTTGCCGATGTAGGCCGTTATTCAAAGCCTTAACTGTCTCTTATGCTTGAGGTTGACTCAACACTACGAAGATTAGCCACTGGCGCTACATTATTAGGACAGACCTAACCAAGGCATTCACTATCAAATACCCCTCTCAAAAGAGTCAATGAAATATTGCAGAGTCGTTACACCCTTCAGGGCATGCCTGTCTACACCCGATCTGCCATGGGAATGCCAGGGTCAGAGACAGCTCTGGAAGTACTAATGTGCAGAGTTCTAGGTGACCTCCTAATTAAAGGGTGTGTAACCAAGCTTACTGATGACCTTTACTGTGGTGGCAACTCCATTGACCAACTTCCTTCAGAACTGGCACAAAGTACTAATCTCATTGTCACTCAACGCAGACTCAGCTAAGAAAGCAGTCATCTGCCCTAAAACAACAACAATCCTTGGTTGAATATGGTGTGGGGGAACAATTTCATCTAGCCCACACAGAACAGCAATGCTCAGTGCATGTGCATTACAAACAACTGTCAAAGGCCTGTGTTCATGTATCAGAGCCTACAAGGTGTTAAGTTGTGTCTGGCCTCTTCATTAACCTCCACAACCAAATCAAAGACCAACTCTCAAACTACACCTCCATCTACACTGATGGCTCCAAGGAAGGCGACAAGACAGCTGCTGCTGCCATCATCCAAGACATCACCCTCAGTAGCAGGCTTCCTGACTACTCGTCCATCTTCTCGGCTGAGATCAAGGCCATCCTCTTCGCCCTCAACTTTATGGAGTACTCTCCGCTCATCCACTTTGCCATCTTCTCAGACTCCAAGGCTGTCCTTACTTCTTTACTCAATCTTACATGGGATAACTCCACATCCCACCTCATCCTTCGTAAATTCCTGTTGCCCACCCTCTGCAGGAAAAGTATTCTTTTCTTCTGGATACCCAGCCATGTTGGCATCCCTAGTAATGACAGGGCTGATGCAGCCGCTAAGCTTGCCCTCAACCTCCCCCTACCCCATTTCCTAAAACCCTTTCTGACATTAAATCACTTATCGCTTCCCTTGTTCGTGACCGCTGGCAAACGTCATGGGACTCCCAAATTGATAACAAACTCCACGTCATCCAGCCCACCATTCCAATCAAACCCACCATCCACAACCTCTTTCGTGTCGACAATGTTCATATTACTTGTCTTACAATAGGTCACACCCACCTCACTCATCCCCACCTCCTTATTGGCTCCCCCAACCCCTCTGCAACAATTGCCATTGTACCCTCACAGTTCATCACGTTCTCCTTGCTTGCCCCTTGTACAAAACCTTCCCAGAGCTTCCCTCGCTTCCCACAACTCAATAGCCAAGTTCTTCCAAAAGAACCCTCCGGAAAAAATTATCTCCTTCTTTCATCATGCTTTCCTCTACAACTATATTTAGTCCTCCTCTCCCCCCCCCTCTTTCTTTCTTCCCCACTTTTTTTTTTTACCCATGCACCTCCTCTCTCGATCGCAGCTTTCTGACTTTTAGTTCTTGTGTTTCTACAAATCTCCCCCTGTTTTCTTTCCTCCCTACCTCTAGAATGATCTAAACTCTCAGGCACAATTTGACCCTCATTGTTGTGGTGCCATTAAGCCCTCATCAAACAAATAAACAAACACTCTACTCTGCTGAAGCAAAGACCATCCTCCTAGCCTTAAACTTTGATGAACTCTCCTTCTGGCCCTGCTTCGTCATCTTCTCTGATTATAACTCCGTTCTCACTGGCATCCTCAACATGCTTTGTTCCAATCCACTCATCCTACATATCCTTAATAAACTTCACGCTCTCTCTTCCTTAGGGCAAAAAGTTATCTTTTCTGGATCCCCAGCCACGTCGGCATTCCTGGCAAAGAGAGAACCGACAGAGCCGCCAACAATGCTCTGTCGAACCACATCTCTCCTTTTCCTATCCCACACTCAGACCTCAGTTTCTCCACTTCCAGCTACCTCAGTTAGGCCTGGCAAGACTCCTGGAATCTCGAGACCAGTAAGAAACCTCACACCATCAAACCCAAAGCCGGGACCAACGTCTCCCTGCACAGTCGCAACCACAGGGAGGACGTTGTTATCACCCGCAACTGTTTCGGCCACACCTTTCTCACCTACCTTCCAGCTCCCCTGTTCCTCTCTGCCCCACATGCAACCGATCTCTTGATCAAGCATATCCTCCTAACCTGTCCCTTATACCTGAACTCCAGATCACACCTCTCCCCCTCCATCTCAATTTCCGATCTTTTCAAGAGCAATCCTACCTCTAACTTCATCACCTTTCTTCGCAAGAGCAATTTATTCCACCTGATCTAAACTTCCCATTCCTTACCTTCCTTTTATTGCCCTAACTTCTTTCCCTTATCCACCATCTCTCCCACCCCTCTTTTTTCTCTGTCCTACTCAAGCACCTTAATTTTTAACACCCTCTTGGCACATTTGACTCTTACTGTCGTGGTGCTGTTAAACATTAACAAACCAAACAAAACAAAAACCTGGTCAGAGGACTTACTTGAGGCATTTGCCACTGCCCAGAAACACTTTCGCACTACAAAGACCATTCACTTGCCAAGGCCATCTGAACAGCTGTGGATCATTACAGACAGTTCTGTGAAGCAGAAGAGTGTTAAAGTGCGGCATATGTGATAAAGTGCAACCAAAAGCTAATCTTTATCCTTCGCAAATGCACCAGCTCTTACACTCTGAGTCTTCTGATAACAGACGAGCAAAAGACTACCTAACGTGATGCCATCCTTAGAATATGTTTACTCATCAGACCACTCACTGGTCCACCAGCCATCATAAGAACTGATCAGGCTCCAGGCTTTGCCAGTCTGATCAACGACGAGCTTCTCAGGCAGCATCATATTGTAATTAAAGTTGGTCATTTTAAAATCCAAATAAGAACCCAGTTGCAGAAAAAGCTGTCGAGGAGCTGGAAAAGGAACTATTAATCGTAGATCCTTCTATGATGCCACATTTCATCAGTATCCCTTACCCTTGCTTCGGCCACAGTGAACACTAGGATCCACTCGTCTGGTCTCTCCGCATGTGATTCTTTTCAAATGTGATCAGCTCACTAACGAGCAAACATCACTTGATGATGCTCAGATCATAGCCCAACAACTTGACAGGAGACTCACCAACCATGCCTCCAGTAAGTAGTACAAAGTTCCCAACAAGCCCAGATGAGAAAGATTATCTTCATAGTGATCTCTCTAAATCAAGTGAAAGAAGTAGCTACTTGGTGTCTTCAGTGCAAGATGGCTGGTGCAACGTCTGGAAGTTCCCTGGATCCCAGCTAAGGTCAAACAGTTACAGGGTTAAGGAGGAGTGCTTAGGGTTCCCACTTCCATAAGTACTCTATGCCACACAGAGACCTACATCCATTCTCCCAGCGGAGAGGAAGTTGATGACTCTCTCTCCTATCCCCATACCACCCATTCTCAGTGACATGCAAAATTTGCCAAAACCTTCTCCTCAACCACCCCGACCAGCATCTCACACTGATGAGGATTCATCTTTGTTGCCTTGGCTACAACCTACTACACTGCAGGCTGAAGCACCGGAGACCAGCCCAGAGAGATCATTCCAACTACCCAACACGACCCCTACTCCACAGTCTGCACCATGACATTCCCTGCGTACCAAAAAGAATCTCAAGGACTTTGTTACTGTGCTTTTTTTTTTTTTTTTAGGAGAAGAAGTCGCGGCAGTGTTGTTTATGGACATTGTGTTTTGTGTGTTACTCCCTTTTACCCATGCTCACGTGATGGGTCACCAGATTGGTTATTCCAGACTCTCTCATGCGAAGCTTGATACCATTTTCACATGCTTTGTAATTGTCAGGTTTGACTTGGAATTTTTGTTAATAAAGTTTGTTAACGCAGTTGAATTTTGTTGGATAGTTACTGTTAACTTTCCTACTGACGTAGGAAAGTTCCCATAATCATAAATCAGTTCAATTGGAATTGGGAATTTCTCTTTATCTCATTAACTGCTACTTCAGGACAACATAAGTTATTCATTTTTTGTACACATTACTTAGATTAAAGGTACAGCTCATGCTGTACTAACACAAATAGGCAACTTTAGGAAAATTGTAACTTTGCATCATAAAAATCACCAAAATTGGTCTATCCTTCTGTTGATTCAAGTGATGGGGGAAAAACAAATTTAATTTTTTTTTTTTTAAAGGAACACAACCGCACATATTTTTGTTATTGTAAGTGATCCATGCATGTTTATCATTTAAGTAAGAATTTGTTCATGGTATTATTTTGAAGCAGTGTCAAATATTTGTTGCAATAAATTAGTACTAAGCTGGGTCAGTTGTACATCATATTCATAGCCTAATCCACTACATCTACTGTAATATTGTTGAACTGTAGCTAGAGTGCATAGGGTATTCCTTACAAATACCAGTTTTCAAATTTCTAGTATTTTTTCTTTCATTGTATTTTACAGGTAAATGGCCAGCCTCATCTGTCTCTACCATCAAATTCCAAAACCCTTGTTTCAGATCTGGTCACCATTTTGCTTTCATCTTCTTCAGTATACAAACAATTATATGATTCACTACAAGCACTCCATCTAGACATAAAATATCAGGTTTGTGGCATTAAGTATCCGGCTTTGGGCATAAAATATCAGAATGTTTGCTTCAATATCAGGTTTTGAACAAAAGTATCAGATTTGGGTATAAAGGATATGGTCAGCAGCAAAGATGTCATAATATCAATAAATGTCCATAAATCTGTGAATTAGAATATCAGGTTTGACATACAATACCAAGTCATATGAAATATTAGGTCTGCAAGATAAAACATGAGGTTTGTGGCATACAGTTTCAGTCAGTTGTATAGAATATTAGGCCTGTGGGATAAAATATTAGGTTTGTTGCATACATCAGGTTTTTGGCATACAATATCTGGTCAGTGGTATAAAATAGTAACCTGTGAGATAGAATATGAGGACAAAAACAACAGTGTACCAATATTTGGAAAAGTGCATTGTTTTAATCCTGTATTAGCATATGGTGAAGTTTAGAAATGTTCTGTGATCAAAATGTTATCAGGTGACAGAGGATTAGGAAACAGAAGCAAATTTACATGAGAAACAATAGGAGTTAGTTGTTGTGATGTAGCAGAAAGTTTTGTGTCAATAATACAGAAAAGATTTGAAAAATATGACTGCTTGAAAGCTGTTTCAATAAAAATAAAACAAAAAATAATAATTTCTACCTTGATCTTTTTTCTTGCAGGATATTGGCTGTGAACCTGCGTACCATATGTGCCTCACTCCTGGCGATCTTTTGTATCTTATCATCACTAGACAACAGGTTATAAACAAAGGACAATTTAAGCAGGTGAAACAGCATCATATTCTTGACATAGTCATTTTAAATTTGTAATGTATCATTATGAAATTATATCTTGGAACAAAGTTGATGCTTTCTGGGGGTTGATTTGCAATATGGTGGACTCACAGCTGCTGGTTCTTACTAGTCATGCCCTTTCTACAATCTTGGACAAAATTAGTTGACGTGTTCTTACATTCTTAAGAACCCTTGTACCCCGTCTCAATGTTGGAGTTAAAGAGGATCATCCCTGGACACTTGGTTAAACCAATAATGGATTGGGGTAGAAGGGGAAAAGCGTGACAACAATTTTGATCAAGATTTTATTTCATTGTATGTGACTTTGCCCTCAAATTAAGTCTTACTTTTTTGGATCAATACATCTATCACCATGTTCTTACGTCTGAGCTGACTTTCCTCAATTTAAGGTGTATGGACAGGTAAGGAAACACTTTTGCGATTGCATAAAAAACAAACAAGGCTGTAAAAACTGACAGTTTTACATTGTTTTCAATTCTTCTTCTTTAATAATTAGTAATGGATGTTTATTCATCATCATTTGAATAAAAAGCAGGCTACAATCTTTTCCTATCCAACCTGATCTACAGCAAGGTCTGGTTGGCTCAAATCATAACTTAAAAATTTGTGGATGTTTTGTATTTATGCAAATTTTTGATGTATGAATACACAGACCTCCCCACTTCCTAATGTAAACTGCTTGTTAATTAAATGCTATTTTTGATTAGTAATCAAACAAATCTTTTGTAACTGTCCATAGACATTGTTTGTGGATCAAGAATGGAAAGACTCATAAACTCTTTTGCTCTGTTTCTTTAAGCTGTACCCATCACCAGATGGCCTTAAGTATTCTTCCATCATCCGAGACATCCACCGATTCCTGTCTCAGCCTGAATCCACCAACATTGCATTCTATAAAGAGAATGAGACAAAGAAGCAGGTATCACATGACAGACACACCACAGACGAACTCCACCATATTCTTTCATCTCTGGAATTAGCTTTACAAGATAAGATGACTGCTGATGAAGCAAATGAAGATGACCTGCATCCAGTGGTCAGCATCTTGGAGGAGTTGCCAGTCAAGGAGGCTGTCTCAAACGAGGAGCTCGACAATCAGGATGCGGGCCCTGATCTTGTGCATGACGTGTTTGGAATTGATCCAGCCATTACAGATGTGCGTTATAGAAAGCCAAGGTGCAGTAATGGTGAGGTTTTTTTGTTTCGTTTTGTCTTCTCAAAAGACGCTCTTTTATGTAATTTAAAGGTTAATGGGGAGGTAGTGATCATGAACTTTTGAAGCAAACCTGAAGTGAAAAATAGACCATTTTATGTTACATGAAATCGTAGACGTACAATTTATTGTTAAAGTTCTTCTATAAACCTCAAACATGTCTTACTTAGTATTGTAATCTGCATATTACTGCTTACATCAGTTAAAGCCATAATTGAACTTAATATGTAGAAATATAGTATTTGTAAATAAAAGTAAGACCTGTTATACTTCAACGAGGCCAGATTCCAAAATATAACCATTCTTCTTTTGACCTCTTTCAGTGATTTTTGTTTTTATCATTTGGTACAGTGTCATATGGGAGGTATAGTGTCTTGATCTGCTTCTTGGAAATTAAAACTGGAATATCAATGATGTAGTAGCTTAACATATGTTTTGGGGGGTTTACAAGCCTGTTTTTGTTGGTTATCCCCCCATCCCCTCCCCTCCCTAACACACACACGTTTGACTTCCCCACTTTCGGAAGGCAAATTCCGCCTATGGGTTTGAGATTGGGGACCAATGTTGACAATTACCTATCGGGTGAATAGGTAAAAGGCTTCTTTGGAAAATTGCTGCCTAGAACATAATTGGGAGCATCCCTTTCCCACCGTGGCCCTCGGTGTCATTGCCCCTGGTAACATTCTTTAATTGTGTCAAATGAATACTACATGTATGTGACAACTTCTATGTATTATGTAGTATTTGTGAGTGAGTTGACAGCAAAATACTGTTTTATAAAATCAAGATAGATTTTACATCCTTGCAAAAAGGCATTATTTATCTATGGCATATTTTCCTCATATTGCTAATATGAGGAAATAATTAATTATCACAATTATTGAATCACAATTAATCATCAATAGCATCCCATGAATACCCTTCCAAGTGGCAATCATTAAAACAAAATGTAACTAAAAAGATTTATAAAATTTCTTTTGAAGTCCTCTTTCATATGATGGACTTACTTTACCCTTGAATTAATCCTTTAAGATGACCCATCATGACCTAGTGATTTTATACATCAGTTATTAACAGTCTTTCATCATCTGCATAGCCTATTTCGGAAATTTATGAAATCAGAGTTTTCTTTTCATCAGAGATATTTGGTGGTATTTCCCGAGCCAATGTTATTATATACGCTAAATTCATTCGGATTGCGCTGAGCAAAATCAAAACAAAAATCGGGATTTAGGGTTAGCCTGGCAAAAGCTCATTATCCCATAAGGAAAGTTGAGCTAAAAACTTCTGTAAAATGCTATTGGGAATAGGTATAAATGGCATTGATATTAAGAACTTTTTTTTTTTTTTTTAATATGATAAGTATTTTTACCTCATTTTTGGGACATGTGAATCTTAATTGCAAATTTACATTCTGGTTGTTACCCCATCCTTTGTGTTAATAAGCTCTATTGTCTTTTCACCAAATACTTTGTCTGTATGCCAACTTATTTCTTTTCTTTACAGATCCAGCGACCATTCCTTTATTATCTGCTTTGTACACTGATCCTAACCTCAACTTAACCCCAGCATTTGACCCAGAGGTCACAGATTATTATGCAAATGTATCACATGATATGTATCTGGTAAAAATCTGGGGGTTTGCACTTAGCTGCAATTGTGAAGCCAGACTAGAAGATAAATTTGGATCTTCAAGGTAAGAAATTGATTTTTCAAAATTATTAGACAACTGCTTGATAAATTGATTATAGGGATGTAGAGATGTGTTTTTTAAGTTCAGTTCATCCTTTGCAAATATAGCAAACACCCTTTTAGTCATTATTTTCTGAAATGTGTATACATGCAAAATGATCTACTTAGTTTAAAATTCAGTGATGATGATTAGAAAAGCATGTATTTCCATTAGAAATTGCTTGAAATTGACCATTTTACAGCTTTGGAATTGTTGTAATTTTTTATTCAAAACAGCCTTCATAAATTTCTTAGTGAAGTATCTATTTACCTTTCTTCCTCAAACAGTGAGACTGTTTGCAGCAAAATACAAAACAAAACATGGATTCCAAATTCTGAAGTAAACCATAATCTTTCTTTGATGTGAGATAAAGTTGAAAATTAAGACTCCATATATACTGTTATTGTTAGGTGAATTTCCCCTTAAATATAACCGCTGTTACTTCTACCTGTGTGCAAGTGGATATTACCCTGGATGTATTCATGCCTTATTACTTAATTCTTGCTTCCTTTGGTTCAGATTACCAATATTGGAATTTTCATTCCTTCATTCATTCATTTATTTTGTTTCTTCACAACATTTTCACCATATTTACAAAACACATATTTACAAACAATATTTCAGAAATTAATTTCATAGCAATTGCCATTGGCCCCTCACAGTCCACCACATCCTCCTTGCCTGCCCATATACAACCTCTCCAGAGCTTCCGTCACCCCTCACAACCCCATAGCGAAGCTCTTACAGAAAAACCCTCCAGATAAAATGATCTCCTTTCTTATTGTGCCTTCCTCTACAACCATATTGAGTCCTCCTCTCCCACCCCCCTCTACCTACATTTACCCCTTTTTTTGCATCCCTGTACTTCCTATTTCGATCCCAGCTTCCTGGCTATTAGCCCCCATACTTCTCTCAGACTCCTCCTATTTTCTTTTCTTCCTACCTCTGGAATGATCTAACCTCTCAGGCACAATTTGACCCTTGCTGTCATGGTGTTGTTAAGCCCTCATCAAACAAACAAACATTAATGTAAATGATAATGGCAAAGATACGAAAGAAAGTGTTTACAAAAACTCTGAAGAGCATAACAGTGTACAACACTCCCTAGTATATACTTAGAGATAAACTAGAAAGAAAAAAACCCAACGGAGATATGTCACAAATTTGTAGGCATGTCCCACAATTTCCCTTTCCATCCCCTTCCCTTAGCTTACCTCCCCTCAGCTTACCTTCCCTCCTACCCTCACTAAATTTTAATTGCACTAAAGCTATTGTAAAGAATTAGAAGTTTGATTAGTAATTGGTAATGTGATATTTCTTGAAGTGTTTTCTAAATTGCTTTACTGGCTTTAATTTAATTTAATTTTAAATGGCAGAGAATTCCAAACATCAGTGTATTGATTTCTTAAGCATCTTATAGCATTTGTTCATTAATTGACAAGGTGATATTGTTTTTCTTTTTTTCATTTTAGACCTTCAAATTACACCATTGGTATTGGCAATAACAGAGTAAGCATGCTTGTTGTGGATGTAACCCACTCTGTTCCGTGGGTCATCAACACATACTGTATTCACCTAACAAGGCAGAGTATAGAGAATAAGTCTGGGGCATCAGAGGAGGGTGGATCTACACAAGCTTGTTCCTTGGTTCAGGTGCTGTATGTTTCAGATTTTTAGTCCCATGTTTTGTAATCTGTTTGAGAAAAATGTCCTGTCAAATCAGCTATTTGCCTGAATTGTGAAACTACATACATGATATATTGATATTTATTTGGAAGTCTAGTAGCTTCATAATTTTAATTCATTAGTTTCAAGGTATTGCTGATAAAAGATGTGTTTATGTCAAATTATATCCTACCTTTGTATGGTATAAATGTACAATTCTAAACTCTAATGCTCATCACACCAAATCATACAACTTTACTTGATGCTAAAAATGTAGCCCTTGCATGCTTTTACACTGCCACAAAGTCTCCCTATTAGCACAAAGCCCCTATTGGCACTAAGTGACTGGATGATGAGGCAAGACTTTGTGTCTGAGGATACTGGTTAATCTGCCTAATGTTAAATAAAACAAGTTGAAGCATCCATGGGTTTAATAAAATATATTGGAAAACAGGATTCCTTCTTTCCTGTAAATAATAATAATAATAATAATAACAATAAAGAAAGTTTATGAGAACATACTTGAAAATACTTGCAATAGAAATAATACAATATGCAATACTACTTTGCACTGCACTGATGAACTCACATCAGTCATTAAAACATATGCACGCTGGGCTTGAAAATAAGTAAGACATGGAGTCCCACAACTCCGTGACTCCTGTACAAAACATATAGCAATAAGAATAGTCTTTAACTACCAAACCGAACCTGATTTAGTTAATTATCTGAACTGAGCAGTTCAGCTGAATGAATAAACACACACATACAAACACACAAACACATATGCACAAGCGCATCAACACATCAAAGTAAAGTTGTAAATATAGAGGTGCACTGGAGCGTGGATCTGTCTCTCAAGTTTGCGAAGATCCACCACCGGCGCCAATATATTAACAAAGTACTTGCACCAGCTTATACATCAACGAGTAGAGTTAAGTTTATCAAAGAGTTTGCCAACAAGCTTATCAACAAACTATGAAATGAATCACCGTCACCTGGAAAGTAACATTCCAAACTAGAAGCAATTGGCACTGCTTTATTAAAGTTTAACTAAATACCCATATGTATTTTAAGTACTTTGAAATACCTGAGCAGAATTACCCCTGAACAAAGTAACAAATTTGGTTAAACTTATGCAAGTACTTCTATAACCCAGAAGCATCAACAATGAACATTCCACAATAATAAGATAATACTATTCACGGCACTCAGTGCCCCTGTTGAGTGGCAAAACAAAACAAGAGCAGACTCTTCTTAGAAATCTGTTTTACAAAAAGCTCTATCCAGTCCCATTGAAATATTTTTCACGTTGTCCAGGAAAATTAATAATATAGTTCACTAAGTTCAAAAGTTTAAGAAGTGGGTATCATTGCACTGGCAGATATAAAAAGCACAAAAGTTGAACATGAAATATAATACCTCACAAGACACCACCTTACGGAAAAAATCCTCAAATGACTGCTTCACAAGGCCTCCATATCACTGTAATTCTGTTGTTTAGCTTAGGACTTCTTTAGGTACAGCCACACCAGTAGCAATATAGCTCCCTATAGGTAGTGACGCCTCTCTCAATTTTCAAGGTCTAAGCATGCATCCCTGGATGACGCATACCCGATAGTAGCCTCTACAACACGACCCTCAGAGTATGCGTGGGCCTTCAACCCTGGACCCTGAAAAGTTACAAAACAATTTTCTAATGCCTGGTTCTACTCAATATATCCATATTCATCTGTCAACAGTTATACAAAAATTATGTTATAACACTATCACAATAATTGCATGTTTACCACAATGTTCACAATGCTATGTTTATCGCACCCGTAAGGTGTTTCCCCTCGGTGCCTTCCTACATCATCTTAACCAGTAAACACAGACAGGACCCTGCAGTCCCCTCAGGTTAAAGCTCTACCATGATTGCAAACTACACATTCACGCTTTGCAATTTCTAAGTAGCTGAGGAGAGAGAATAATACGTTAAAATAACAATAAAACAAACTAAGGCACTCACAGATCTTTGTTAGGACTGCCAACTCCTTTTACAAATTTACCTGGTCCTTGCCCACCACACAACAATGTGCTACACGGCACAATAACATTATATAAACTCACTTCACAGTGGCCATAATGTGGCCAAACAATCCCTTGACAAATAAACTAACCCCACATCTCACCTCATCCTCCGTAAACTCCTTTCGCCCCCGCCCCCCTCCTCCGTAGGAAATATATTCTTTTCTTTTGGATATCCAGCAATGTTGGCATCCCTGTCAATGACTGGACTGATGCAGCTGCTAAGCTTGCCCTCACCCTTCCCCCTACCTTTTTTTCCCAACACCCTTTCTGACATCAAACCGCTTATCACTTCCCTTGTTCGTGGCTGCTGGCAAACCTAATGAGACTCCCAAATTGATAACAAACTCCACGTCATCCAGCCCACCAATGCGATCAAACCCACTACTCACAACCTATCCCGTGTCGACAACGTCCACATTACCCGCCTTAGAATAGGTCACACCCACCTCACTCACTCCCACCTCCTTACTGGCTCCCCCCAGCCCTCTGCAACAATTGCCATTGCACCCTCACAGTCTATCACATTCTCCTTGCTTGCCCCATGTACAACCTTCCCAGAGCTTTCCTCGCTTCCCACAACTCAGTAGCTGAGCTCTTCCAAAAAAATCCTCCGGATGATATGATATCCTTCCTTCATCATGCTTCCCTCTACAACCATATTTAGTCCTTCACCATCCTCTCTCTCTCTACATTATTTTTCCACCCATACACCTCCTCTCTCGATCCCAGCTTTCTGGCTTTTAGTTCTCGTGTTTCTCTCAATCTCTCTCTGTTTACTCACCTTCCTACCTCTGGAATGATCTAACTTCTCAGGCACAATTTGACCCTTGCTGTTGTGGTGCCGTTAAGCTTTCATCAAACAAAGCAAACAAACAAACTTGACAAATAGAATAAATCTGACCCATAGGAAAATCTCGCACATCATTTCATACTGAAATTTCCTGCTTAAAAGAGCCCTTTGTTTTAGGCGAAGAGCAGCTTGTGCAGCACATAAATTACATACCAAGGAATCCACTTAACTAAACCAGCAATAACAAATACAAATAACCTATGTGGAATGGATTAGGAGGGGGAATACAACAAATTGAGCCTCCTTGTAAATCCACATATAATAATTACATCTTAACTCTATACAAGCTGTTACATGGTTGATAGAAGATAGATATACTCAACAAAATGAACCAACTTTTTGGAAGTTCCCCTCTTCCATGACCTCTGGCCTGTAGAAAGGTTTGAGCTATGTTTGAAATGGAGGGAGTGACTTGTTTTATTTAATGCTTCTTTTTGCAGGACTGTGAGCTCAAGTTTCTTCCAGCTCACTCTTGTGGTTTGAATGTAATTCCGGGAGTGAGATGGAATGAACTTTTGACCCAACTGCAGTGGCTTCCATTTTGTGAAAGGGGAGATAGTCCTGGTAAGAATTTTGACTACTGAAGTTGAATTTACATATCTTTTTGTATTTGTAAAACTGTAATTTAACTTTAAAACTTGATCCTTTTCAATTTCAAAACTAGATTTTTCTTTCCAAGTCTAAATCATTGTTTTATAAAGTCTAAAATTGTTTTGCTTTATAACAAATAGTACAAATTCTTAACAATTTTAGGATTGAATAATCTATGATGTCATTTTTACTCTGGTCTGCTGTATTGAATTAAATTATAGAAAATTCCTTTATATGTGTCCTGCAATAAAGAAAAGCTTGTCTCAAGAAAGTTCTGTATGCCATTGATTTATTCAATATCTTTGGACAAATATTGCAATTGTATGTATGTCATGAGGTTTTTGTTGAATGTGGCAAAGTGATTCATTGAAAGTATGATATTTTCATCATCTCTTAGTCTTCATGTGATGTGTTTCGTTGCAGGTGATTGGGTCATACCATGTCGGGACTGTTCCACCTCAACTTCATGTAACTGGTTGCAAGCAAAATGGCGCCCTCATGCCTGTCAATATCCAGAATTATCACAAATGCAAGTCAAGTCTTGTCTAGCAGGAAAAAAGGTAACAAAATAGATTAGACTGTTTTGTATGTGCTTCATTGCAAGATGTTTTTTAGTCTGTATGTAAACAATTATGATTATAAACTTTTGTATGAAAGAAAATTAATTTATGTGGCCTTTTACGTATTTGGTGTACATAACTATTCAAATAGGAAATAGCATAATTTCCTAGTAATTCAAGTGAAGAAATTGCTACTTACCTAGGTTAAAATATGAACATTGACTGTTTTTTTTTTAAATGCAGCTCTTATTCATTGGCGATTCAACTAACCGTGGTATGATGTACTACTTGATGGAAAAAGTGAACGGCACCCTCAACCAGTGGGACAAAACTCACCAAATCAAATCATATTTCAATTTAAACAATAATCGCACTTCAACATCCTTCTCTTACTACCCGCAATTTTGGTTGCCGTCCAAAGAAAGACCAGGATTTGACAAAGCTGTGAGACAGTTGGTAGGGCTTGCAAGACCTCTGGAAGATAATCCAAACACTGTGATTGTTGTCGGCGGTGTTCATTGGTTAGCCACACAGCATTTGGATCTTCTTCAAAAAACTCTAAAAGGTAACTGTGTATTATGACTGCTTGCTTCATTACGCAGCCACTGTGATTAGTAGCTATAGCAACATTCTTTCCCAGGTATTGCAATTAATATGGTTTAATGCCATTTTCTTGAAAAGCTATCTAAAATGTGTTTACTAGCTTATAATACTAATATCATGCTGCACATAATAATGTTCTTAAAACAAATCTGAATCAGCAATTTCCTAAAAAAAAATTAAAATAATGTCACATGGCTGATATTGTTGTGTTCTTATTGGACCAATTGTATACTGGGGAATCTTAACGACCAATCAAATAATGGGGGTGTCTGCCATTATTTTATGCAGGGTATGGGTTTAAGCATATGAAAAATGTGTGTGGTATACATGAAGGTGATATGTGCACATTGTTACTTACAACTTCTCCTCTAGAAACTGCAGCTGATTGGTTGGTTAAGAAAGAAAAACTTCCCCCAGCAGTCGATTGGTCGACATACCCTGACAAATCACATTCAGCTAAAATCGGTTTGAAATGGTCTATAGTAATAAGTCTATTAAAACCTCAATCTTAAACAAATGTATACCATTTTGAACATCGCAACTATTCTGACAAATGGGGTTTCAATGGTGTTTAGTCTGCAGCACATAGATGTATTAAAATAGCATGGGAAGGACTTTATTCAAGAAATATACAAATTGGATTCTGATTCTGATCAAATATTCTGAGAGAAGACTTTCCTTGAGGGAATGGTTGAAGGGCCAGAAGTTTCAAATAAGGATTTTACGTTTTCTAAAAAATTAATGATTTTACCAAACGACGAGTGTGATGAAGGTGAAATCCCCCAACCCTCATGCTATGTCACTGACACAACAAATAACTCAATTTAGACCCTATATCAATCTGGTAAGAGTTTTTCTAGTTAGGGTTCAAACTGTATCCATAATAGGATATTATATTTCTGACAATTGGAAGATTTTCCAATAAAATACCTCCTCCAAGCTGGTGGTTTCCCTTTATCCTAGGCTGTTACGATATGTTGATTATTGGGATATCATGATATTGCTTTTTCCATGATATAAAGAATATCCTGACCAACCTATAGTGATATGCCTTTTTACTTGTAAACTGCATATTGAAGCAAAAATTTGTTAATTTCAGAATAATTTAACTGAATGAGATTTTAACTGAATATTTGGAGCATATCTGATTTTTTATTGCTTTGTTTTCTATAGTTCTTAAGTTTTATGGGATAAATGAGATTTGCCTAACAGTTTTCCAAAATTGATAATCATAACATAGATATCGCGATATGGTGATATATTTATGCATAATAATCGATATCTCATTTACCACTATTGTGATAGCATAAGTAGCTATGCCACTGATCATAATGAATGGCTACTTGCCTTAATGTAGATACTATCCCAAGCTGTTGACTGAATATCAACTTAAAAAATGAATATAAATTCAAAGCTCTGCACTATCTTCTCCTACATTTGACTACTGTTTCTCCACCAACTTGCTGTTCTTTACACCTGTTAGTATACTCTCCATAAGAATGCACCATTCTTTCATTTCTAATTTAACCTCTCTCTGAGAATGCACCATTCTTTCAATTCTAAATTAAGCTCTCTCTGAGAATGCACCATTCTTTCATTTCTAATTTAACCTCTCTCTGAGAATGCACCATTCTTTCAATTCTAATTTAAGCTCTCTCTGAGAATGCACCATTCTTTTATTTCTGATTTAAGCTCTCTCTGAGAATGCACCACTCTTTCATTTCTAATGTAACCTCTCTCTAAGAATGCACCATTCTTTCATTTTTAATTTAAGATCTCCCTGAGAATGCACCGTTCTTTTATTTCTAATCTAACCTCTTTCTGAGAATGCACCATTCTTTCATTTCTAATTTAACCTCCCCCTGCGAATGCACCATTCTTTCATTTTTAATCTAACCTCTCTTTGAGAATGCACCATTTTTTCATTTCTTATCTAACCTCTTTCTGAGAATGCACCATTCTTTCATTTCTAATTTAACCTCTCGCTCAGAATGTACCATTCTTTCATTTCTAATCTAACCTCTCCCTGAGAATGTACCATTCTTTCATTTCTAATCTAACCTCTCCCTGAGAATGCTCCATTCTTTCATTTCTAATCTAACCTCTCTCTGAGAATGCACCATTCTTTCATTTCTAATCTAACCTCTATCACCATTTGACCTTCAATGCCAAACGTCAAGTCTGATCAATAAGTCATGAATTTGTTTTTGTTTTTGTTTTGTTTTCAGTGAAGGACTAACAAAGGTTCAGAAGATAATGAAAAGCCTCGGAGCTGGTTTTCATCAGCATGTCAGTGGGATCCACTGCCTAACCGTGGTAAGCGTCATCAGATCAATAGATGTGGATTGTGGTGCATGTGGAAACTAGTACATTTCTACAATCATTTCAAGTTAAATCTTTATCAGTATTGGCTGCACACTCAATGGACTTTTGGCAAGAAATCCAAATTAATAGTTTTACAAAGAAGAATAGAGAGGTTTAATTCATAGATAAAAAAAATAATTCTCACAATATTTTGCACATAACATTTCAAAACTGTGGAATAGTAACTATTTTTTATGGGACTTTTAACTAAAATCAATTTAGCTCCTGTTGCCTCTTTGTGTCCATATACCTTGAGATAGTGCTTCATTAACTCAAAAATGAGAGCAAATTTCTGGAATGAAAGATTTGATGGAACATATTTATTCAAACTGATACAAAATACATTTTTTAATTTTTAGATTTAAATTTGTTGGTTTTTATGCAGCATTCTGTATGTGGTTAAACCAAAATTATTATCCTGATTACTGTAAGTGATAATATGGTTATTCATTAGAAGAATATGATGGTTATATCAGTTTTAATTTCTCTAATAATGAATGTTTTTTAATAAGAATTAAAACAAATACAGAGGGTATGTGTTTTAGTCTTGTTCCAGCTAAATAAGATGGGAGTGATTTTTTTACACTGGATTAAATTAGGCCACCCCTGCCTACTGATCATCATTTGTAATTTTGTTTATCCAATCCTCTGTATTAAAAACCAAACATTACAATTTAATCTTCTCCAGTGAAGGATTAGTTTAGTCTTCAAGAAAGGTAATTTTATATGATGGAGGCTAATGAAAGTTTTTTTAACTAGGAGCAAAAGTTAAATCAATTTTCAATTATGCAATGCATAAGAAAGTGAGGATGTTACATCACTCTTTTGCAGGAATCTTTTTCCACGAATTATTTACATTCAAGTTGTTGCAAGTTTTTACTTCAATATTTCCTGAATGGAACAAGATTTGACAGTATTCCTTCACATTTCTGCTCGAATTTGATCCTTGCTTAACAAATAGACATGCCTGACCACAGGACATATGATTTAAAATTTGTTAAATGAATGGAGCATCCTTTATTCTCAAAGTGGATCCTCTTGTCAATATCAGCTGGTTCGGCTTACCTATTACTTCTTTGTTTTAGATTTTGATTAAGTTCATTCTGAAAATAGAACCTGTCCTAGATTATCCTTTCCTATAATGCTTAGATTTATCAAGTCTTTGTGGACAATTCAAGGAGCAGTTGAGGAAATTGATATTTGGTTTCCTTCTTCGTGTCAATCTGCTTCATTTTTACACTTGATTTTTTATTCCGAAAGAAAGTGAATTTTTGCAAAATTTGGAATTGAAAAACAAACCTCTTAAAAAAAATGGCAGCAACAAATTTCAAGAATTTTGTGTTATGAAAAATAACTGTACATATTGGAAATAGGTGTTCTTTATTTGTGTAAATGGAAACTTAAAACAAGGAAAGGTTATTTTCATCTCATGTGTTTTACTTCTCATAAAAACTCAGAACATCAAAAGCTGAAAATCTTAAAGACTGGAAAAAATAGTCGTAAGAAATATGTTAAAATCTTTTAAATTGATTACAATTAAGATGTTGATTTGAAGTCTTAGATGTTTGCCCATCATAGGAAGAACAGCAGAAGGTGTTTCATCACAACCAGGGTCTCTTGACGCATGCCCATAAGCTTGGCTTCAAGTCAGTGGATACATTCAACATGACCATGGCCAGATTTAAAGACTTCAGGCAGGGTAAATGTGCTTGCCACTTCCATGAGGTAAATTTCTACCCGTCTTCTTTAAAACTATTATTATTAATTTTTTTTTGTTGCATTCTTTCACACATTTGCTGTAATCCAAAACAACAACTTAGACATCCTTCTCTGTTATGACATACTCTCAGCTAATTACATTCTTAACAAAAGAAATAATTATACTTTAGATCACTTTTGGTGATCAGGCTTCTTTGGTGTGGAAAAGTGGGTAAAGATGTAAAGATTGGAACAAACTACCCACTAAGATTGAATTCATAAGTAATGCTAATCTATGTTAAAGAATCTCAGACTTATTTGTACCTCTCTGCTTTTCCTTAGCTTTTTTTTGTATGTTGACATCCTTTTCTTGTATTTTCTGGTTTATTAAGTGCCGCTCAGTGCGATATTTCTTGTAGAAGCAAGTGCTCTGGGAATTCAAGTAAATTAATTCTTATGTTCTGTTTCTCATTAGATCTTCTAAGGACAAAGCTTTGTTCCAACTTGTCTTCTCAGATTTCACCAATAACTAAAATTATGAAATCTTAAGAGCTTCTTCAAAATTCTACTATTACAATCAACTTGTAAAAGTTTGTTCAGAATTTTAAAAGCTGATTTGTTTTGACAAATTTAATACAGATTCTGCTCTCTATCGTTCTTATAAATTGAAAATTTTCATCAATATCTTGAGTTGAGGTTATTTGATTATCTTATAAAAGGACAAGTTAGTGATCTACCAAGTTCATCTTACATGAAAGAGGACAAGAATAAGAGCAGAGTGGTAAAGATAGCGTTCAAAACTCGTTCACACTTGACGGCAACGGCAATCTGGCAACGGCAATGCGGCAGTGTTCACATTCGTGCAGCAAAAAAATACAGCACAGACTGCAAAATAAATAATGGCAATGTGGCATAAGTAAGGTGTAATGAAAGCTGTAGAGGGGATTGATCACTATCATCAGATCATAGACGAATGAGCCCATTTTCGGTTAGCCTATTCATGCAAAAGTTTTTTATATATTTTGCTTTTAACATTTTCAGCAGCCTTTTTACTGTCTTTTTACCAAAGTTTCTTATTTCAAAACCCCATTCCAGTTGCTTATGATTGTGGTCATATTGCACTACGATGGTGTTGCTGCCTCCCCCTCCCCCCCCCTTACCCCCTCTTGTCCTCCAGTGGTTGCACCATGATTTTGGTCATCGGGAGCAAGCGAGGGGCAAATTAGTCAAATTCTATAAATGGAACAAAATATGTCACTTTACAAAATTTTCTGGGGGCAAGTGCAGGGCAAAGTGATCACCTGGTGGGCAAATGCCACTGCCCCTAGCTCGCCTAATTGCCACGCCCTTAACTTTTTCAGGAGGAACAAATGTTATGATTGTTTCAAATAATCATCAATAATTTAATTATCAATAGTTTCCAAATATAGAGTAGGTGATGCAAGTTTTATTTTGAGGGTTAAAAATGCTTACACATTATTAAGAAAAGGAGTTCTTACTATTAGGCAGCCGATTTTCTCCATTTTGTTGGCTCAAAATCGCATAAATTTCCTCCAGGCAAGGAAAAATCAACAGTTTTTAAGGGCAACTTCAGGGTATAAATAGTTCAGCCCCTACTTTTTCAAATAAAAATCTGAAAAGTGATTGCTAACGACATCCTACAATTCGACAAACCTAAACTGTTTAAGACAAAGGGAATGCTTTCTTGCCCCAACCATGTTTAAAAAATATTTTTTTGTGGGGTGGGGAATAAATTACTGTTGAAGTTTGAAACTTTCTGCCCCCACTAAAAATTCTTTCCTTCGCCCGCCATAACGTGTGGTCATGCATAATGTGTTGGACCATATCTGATTCCATTTCTATGTTATATTTAACATGTTTAATTACATTTACCTGTGTTCTGAAGCTTTTCTGTGCTTCTAGATAGTCATCGGAAATATTACTAGATTAGCATATTAATGAAAGGTTGTCCACCAAGACTTGTATGTTATCCATGTCCACTTCAGTTCATGTGTGCTTCTGAATCTTTCCTCTTTTTAATGTATGACCAGACTATATAGACACTAAGGTACTGTATGTCAGATGAGGCCATTTTCTCTTCCACCTGTCCAGTGCATGTCTGAAAAAATTCATGGAAACAATTCAAAATTAAAAAGTTTTGGGGAAAGAAAAGTTTTAGGTTAAAAGAAAGAATCAAACTGAATTCTAAATCTGATATGACATCAATGCCATCAGCAAATTGAAATGTGTGCCCAGTAGTAGGCTTAGGCAATAAAAGGTAAAGACTGTTTTCTGAGTTTCAGAAATATATTCTCACACAATTACTACAGAATTAATCTTTTTCATATAAGCCTTATCCATAACGGAGTGATGAAAGAATGTAAATAACCCAGTGACATGAAAAACATCTGTTACATGCACATTACCCAGTGACATGAAAAACATCCGTTACATGCACTTTCCCCAGAGGCACGAAAAACATCCGTTACATGCACATCACCCAGTGACATGAAAAATATCCGTTACATGTACATTACCCAGTGACATGAAAAACATCCATAACATGCACATTACTTAGTAACATGAAAAACATCCGTTACATGCACATTACCCAGTGACATGAAAAACATCCATTACATGCACATTACCCAGTGACATGAAAAACATCCGTTACATGCATATTACCCAGTGACATGAAAAACATCCATAACATGCACATTACTTAGTAACATGAAAAACATCCGTTACATGCACATTACCCAGTGACATGAAAAACATCCATTACATGCACATTACCCAGTGACATGAAAAACATCCGTTACATGCACATTGACAGTGACATGAAAAAAACATCTGTTACATAACATGCACATTAAAAACATCCGTAGTAACCCATGAAAAACATCTGTTACATGCACATTACCCAGTGACATGAAAAACATCCATTACATGCACATTACCCAGTGACATGAAAAACATCCGTTACATGCATATTACCCAGTGACATGAAAAACATTCGTTACATGCACATTACCCAGTGACATGAAAAACATCTATTCATTACCGTTAAAAAACATGCATGCATTACCCAGTGACATGAAAAATCTGTTACATGCCATAACATGCACATTACTGACATAAAAAACATAACATGAAAAACATCCGTTACATGCACATTACCCAGTGACATGAAAAACATCCATTACATGCACATTACCCAGTGACATGAAAAACATCCGTTACATGCATATTACCCAGTGACATGAAAAACATTCGTTACATGCACATTACCCAGTGACATGAAAAAGATCCGTTAAATGCACATTACCCAGTGACATGAAAAACATCTGTTACATGCACATTACCTAGTGTAACAAATGTTTTTCATGTCACTGGGTAATGTGCATGTAACGGATGTTTTTCAGGTCACTGGGTAATGTGCATGTAACGGATGTTTTTCGTGTCACTGGGTAATGTGCATGGAACAGATGTTTTTCATGTCACTGGGTAATGTGCATGTAAGGAATGTTTTTCATGTCACTGGTTATGTGCATGTAACAGATGTTTTTCATGTCACTGGGTAATGTGCATGTAAGGGATGTTTTTCATGTCACTGGATTATGTGCATGTAACAGATGTTTTTCATGTCACTGGGTAATGTGCATGTAAGGGATGTTTTTCATGTCACTGGTTATGTGCATGTAACAGATGTTTTTCATGTCACTGGTTATGTGCATGTAACAGATGTTTTTTATGTCACTGAGTTATGTGCATGTTATGAATGTTTTTCATGTCACTGGGTAATGTACATGTAACAGATGTTTTTTATGTCACTGGGTTATGTGCATGTAACGGATGTTTTTCATGTCATTGGGTATAATGTGCATGTAACGGATGTTTTTCATGTCACTAAGTAATGTGCATGTTATGGATGTTTTTCATGTCACTGAGTAATGTGCATGCAACGGATGATTGTCATGTCACTGGGTATAATGTGCATGTAACGGATGTTTTTCATGTCACTGGGTATAATGGGCATGTAACGGGTGTTTTTCATGTCACTGGGTAATGTACATGTAACAGATGTTTTTTATGTCACTGGGTAATGTGCATGTTATGAATGTTTTTCATGTCACTGGGTTATGTGCATGTAGCGGATGTTTTCATGTCACTGGTTGCAGACCCACCAGGATTCGAACCTGAGACATGCGGGTGAGAGGACTAAGCACTACACCATGGAGGTCTGTACATCTATAGACCATGGACTATCTGGGTACCACACATGACGTGAATCCAGTCCATAGTTCTTGAGATATCATGTTTACAAGCTTTTTGTTTATAAAATCATATTAAGCCCCACCCGCTATGCCTTTGAAACAAATTCAATGTTTTTATACCATGAACATGTACACACTAGCTAACATCATTATTGTACCACATATGAAACAAAACAGACATGTGATTGTTGAAATATGAGCATTTTAAATTTTCACATTAAGCCCCACCTACTAATTAATATGCATGACATCACAATAAAAAAACAGTAGGGTACATCTATGGATCATGGGCTTTCTGTGTACCATATATGACATTAATCCAGTGTACCATTCTTGAGATATCGTGCTTACGAGCTGGCCGTCACACACACATACACACACGCAATCATGACCGCATAGGTTTCTGATGCTATCACATTGGAACCACCATACAAAAGTATACATTGGAAAACATTGGGGTTGGTTGGGAAATGCCCCTTGCTCCCCAAAATCCCACCCATGCTCAAATATGTATAGGAATGTGTAGGAATCAGAGGCCACGGGGAAAATGCCGCTACTTTTCCGAAAGCTAAAAAGGTCCCCCTTTTTGAAAATGAAAAGTACTGCTCAACTATACCTGGATAAGGTGCATCATTGCCAAAAAAGTCATTCAATTTGTTTTTCCTGATGCACCCTCCGTCTCATTAATGATGCACATGTCAGGTGTATAGGGGGATGGGGATTGATTATGAGTCATATTGCAATGTGCATGTAACAGATGTTTTTCATGTCACTGGGTAATGTGCATGTAACGGATGTTTTTTATGTCACTGGGTTATGTGCATGTTATGAATGTTTTTCATGTCACTGGGTAATATGCATGTAACAGATGTTTTTCATGTCACTGGGTAATGTGCATGTAACAGATGTTTTTCATGTCACTGGGTATAATGTGCATGTAACGGATGTTTTTCATGTCACTAAGTAATGTGCATGTTATGGATGTTTTCCATGTCACTGAGTAATGTGCATGCAATGGATGTTTTTCATGTTACTGGGTTATGTGCATGTAACTGATGTTTTTTATGTCACTGGGTTATGTGCATGTAACAGATGTTTTTTATGTCACTGGGTTATGTGCATGTAACTGATGTTTTTTATGTCACTGGGTTATGTGCATGTAACGGATGTTTTTCATGTCACTGGGTTATGTGCATGTAACAGATGTTTTTCATGTCACTGGGTTATGTGCATGTAACAGATGTTTTTCATGTCATTGGGTTATGTGCATGTAACAGATGTTTTTCATGTCACTGGGTAATGTGCATGTAACAGATGTTTTTCATGTCACTGGGTAATGTGCATGTAACGGATGTTTTTCATGTCACTGGGTAATATGCATGTAACGGATGTTTTTCATGTCACTGGGTTATGTGCATGTAACGAATGTTTTTCATGTCACTGGGTAATGTGCATGTAACAGATGTTTTTCATGTCATTGGGTTATGTGCATGTAACAGATGTTTTTCATGTCACTGGGTAATGTGCATGTAACGGATGTTTTTCATGTCACTGGGTAATGTGCATGTAACGGATGTTTTTCATGTCACTGGGTTATGTGCATGTAACAGATGTTTTTCATGTCACTGGGTAATGTGCATGTAACGGATGTTTTTTATGTCACTGGGTAATGTGCATGTAAGGGATGTTTTTCATGTCACTGGGTAATGTGCATGTAACGGATGTTTTTTATGTCATTGGGTTATGTGCATGTAACAAGATGTTTTTCATGTCACTGGGTAATGTGCATGTAACGGATGTTTTTCATGTCACTGGGTTATGTGCATGTAACAAGATGTTTTTCATGTCACTGGGTAATGTGCATGTAACGGATGTTTTTCATGTCACTGGGTTATGTGCATGTAACAGATGTTTTTCATGTCACTGGGTTATGTGCATGTAACAGATGTTTTTCATGTCACTGGGTTATGTGCATGTAACGGATGTTTTTTATGTCACTGGGTAATGTGCACGTAAGGGATGTTTTTCATGTCACTGGGTAATGTGCATGTAACGGATGTTTTTCATGTCACTGGGTTATGTGCATGTAACAGATGTTTTTCATGTCACTGGGTAATGTGCATGTAACGGTTGTTTTTCATGTCACTGGGTTATGTGCATGTAACAGATGTTTTTCATGTCACTGGGTTATGTGCATGTAACAGATGTTTTTCATGTCACTGGGTAATGTGCATGTAACGGATGTTTTTTATGTCACTGGGTTATGTGCATGTTATGAATGTTTTTCATGTCACTGGGTAATGTACATGTAACAGATGTTTTTTATGTCACTGGGTAATGTGCATGTAACGGATGTTTTTTATGTCACTGGGTTATGTGCATGTTATGAATGTTTTTCATGTCACTGGGTAATATGCATGTAACGGATGTTTTTTATGTCACTGGGTAATGTGCATGTAACGGATGTTTTTCATGTCACTAAGTAATGTGCATGTTATAGATGTTTTTCATGTCACTGAGTAATGTGCATGCAACGGATGTTTTTTTGTTACTGGGTATAATGTGCATGTAACAGATGTTTTTCATGTCACTGGGTAATGTTCATGCAACGGATGTTTTTCATGTTACTGGGTATAATGTGCATGTAACAGATGTTTTTCATCCGTTTTTCATGAAAAACATCCATTACATGCACATTACCCAGTGACATGAAAAACATCCGTTACATGCACATTACCCAGTGACATGAAAACATCCGCTACATGCACATTACCCAGTGACATGAAAAACATTTATAACATGCACATTACCCAGTGA
Organism: Chiridota heheva; assembly: GCA_020152595.1. NCBI lineage: Eukaryota > Metazoa > Echinodermata > Holothuroidea > Apodida > Chiridotidae > Chiridota > Chiridota heheva. The sequence goes on along the minus strand of JAIGNY010003408.1, from coordinate 113,053 downwards.
CATAAAAAAACATCCGCTACATGTACATTACCCAGTGACATGAAAAACATTTATAACATGCACATTACCCAGTGACATGAAAAACATCTGTTACATGCACATAACCCAGTGACATGAAAAACATCCCTTACATGCACATTACCCAGTGACATGAAAAACATCTGTTACATGCACATAACCCAGTGACATGAAAAACATCCGTTACATGCACATAACCCAGTGACATGAAAAACATCCGTTACATGCACATTACCCAGTGACATGAAAAACATCTGTTACATGCACATAACCCAGTGACATGAAAAACATCCGTTACATGTACATAGCCCAGTGACATGAGAAACATCTGTTACATGCACATTACCCAGTGACATGAAAAACATCCATTACATGCACATTACCCAGTGACCTGAAAAACATGGGTTACATGCACATTACCCAGTGACATGAAAAACATCCGCTACATGCACATTACCCAGTGACATGAAAAACATTCATTACATGCACATTACCCAGTGACATGAAAAACAACTGTTCCAAGCACATTACCCAGTGACATGAAAAACATCTGTTACATGCACATAGCCCAGTGACATGAAAAACATCCGTTACATGCACATTATGCCCAGTGACATGAAAACATCCGCTACATGCACATAACCCAGTGACATGTAAAACATTCATAACATGCACATTACCCAGTGACATAAAAAACATCCGTTACATGTACATTACCCAGTGACATGAAAAACATCCGTTACATGCACATTATACCCAGTGACATGAAAAACATCCGTTGCATGCACATTACTCAGTGACATGAAAAACATCCATAACATGCACGCTACTTAGTGACATGAAAAACATCCGTTACATTCACATTATACCCAGTGACATGAAAAACATCCGTTACATGCACATTATACCCAGTAACATGAAAAACATCCGTAGCATGCACATTACCCAGTGACATAAAAAAAATCCGTTACATGTACATTACCCAGTGACATGAAAAACATTCATAACATGCACATAACCCAGTGACATAAAAAACATCCGTTACATGCACATAACCCAGTGACATGAAAAACATCCGTTACATGTACATTACCCAGTGACATGAAAAACATCCGTTACATGCACATTATACCCAGTAACATGAAAAACATCGTTGCATGCACATTACCCAGTGACATAAAAAACATCTGTTACATGCACATTATACCCAGTAACATGAAAAACATCCATTGCATGCACATTACTCAGTGACATGGAAAACATCCATAACATGCACATTACTTAGTGACATGAAAAACATCCGTTACATGCACATTATACCCAGTGACATGAAAAACATTTGTTGCATGCACATTACCCAGTGACATAAAAAACATCTGTTACATGTACATTACCCAGTGACATGAAAAACATTCATAACATGCACATAACCCAGTGACATAAAAAACATCCGTTACATGCACATTACCCAGTGACATGAAAAACATCTGTTACATGCACATTACCCAGTGACATGAAAAACATCTGTTACATGCACATTGCAATATGACTCATAATCAATCCCCATCCCCCTATACACCCGACATGTGCATCATTTATGAGGGGGAGGGTGCATCAGAAAAAACAAATTGAATGACTTTTTTGGCAATGATGCACCTTATCCAGGTATAGTTGAGCAGTACTTTTCATTTTCAAAAGGGGGACCTTTTTAGCTTTCGGAAAAGTAGCGGCATTTTCCCCCCTGGCCTCTGATTCCTACACATTCCTATACATATTTGAGCATGGGTGGGATTTTGGGGAGCAAGAGGCATTGCCCAACCAACCCCACTGTTTTCCAATGTATACTTTTGTATGGTTATTTTTGGTTCCGATGTGATAGCATCAGAAACCTATGCGGTCATGATTGCGTGTGTGTATGTGTGTGTGACGGCCAGCTCGTAAGCACGATATCTCAAGAATGGTACACTGGATTAATGTCATATATGGTACACAGAAAGCCCATGATCCATAGATGTACCCTACTGTTTTTTATTGTGATGTCATGCATATTAATTAGTAGGTGGGGCTTAATGTGAAAATCTTGAAATGCTCATAATTTAAAAATCACATGTCTGTTTTGTTTCATATTTGGTACAATAATGATGTTAGCTAGTGTGTACATGTTCATGGTATAAAAACGTTGAATTTGTTTCAAAGGCATAGTGAGCGGGGCTTAACATGATTTTATAAACAAAAAGCTTGTAAACATGATATCTCAAGAACTATGGACTGGATTCATCATGTGTGATACCCAGATAGTCCATGGTCTATAGATGTACCCTATGTACAGAACTCCATGGTGTGGTGCTTAGTGCTTTGTCCTCTCACCCGCATGTCTCAGGTTCGAATCCCGATGGGTCTGCAACCAGTGAGTTTACAACTGGTTTTAAAGGCTGTGGCTGTCTTGATATAATGTCCAGCACTGGATGCTTTCAGGACATTAAACCTTGCTATTGTTTTTGGTGGTGATACCAAGCATATTAAATAGTGGGAGGGGCTTAAAGTGAAAATTTTGAAATTTGATAAGTCAGCATCTGTATGTCCGTTTTGTATCATACTGGGCATGATAATGTTTGTTATTGTGTACATGCTTATGTTATTAACAGATGTCATTAATATGCATATTGGCGTGGCTTAAAGGATTAGTTCAGGGGTCAAGCAAGTCTATCTCATATAAAAGAGGACTTCAAAAGAAACAAAATAATGAAAAAAACATTTAACAATCTTATTTCATTAAGGTGATATCTAAGTTTATAAAGTTTGGTATCATTTGTGTAGAAACGACTGAAATCAGACTAGTTGTGATGTCATAGCCTCAGATTCATCGAAGTCTTTTATGTATTTTATCATATTTTGTCCTGTGAATTTGTCAGCGGCGCCGCCAGGGGTTTGATATTGGGAGGGGGCACAAACTTTTTCTGCATGGGGTGAAAGGGCCCGCCTTAGGGCTGCTTGTGGGGTCTATCGGCAAAGCCCCGGTGGGGTCCTGGCGGCGAAGCCCTCCGGGAAACCTTGCATTTTCCAAGTTTTAGATGCCCTAAAAAGACTCTAAATATTATGTGCATTACACAGCTTTTTAAACTAAATTAAAATGATTACAAACGATTTAATATACCAGCATATAATTTTACAATGATACAGACTACCCTTCCCTCCCCCATTCAAAAAGGTCAAAAATAGGGGTTCAATATTGGGGTATTGGAATAGGGGTTCAATATTGGGGTATTGGGGACACAAACCTTTTCGGCATGGGGTCAAGGGGCCCGTCTTAGGGCCCCTTGTGGGGTCTCGGTTGGGATCCTGAAAGCAAAGTTTTAGATACCCCTAAAAGATTTTGAATACTATGTGCAATACACAGCTAAATTAGGATGATTACAAATCTAGAATAGCAGTATACAATTTTACAATGAGACATAATCTTCCCCCCCCCTTTCCCATTAAAAAGGTCAAACATTGCCATTTTGAACAAAGTATATTTTTTATATTTCAGACATGCCCCCAGTGGAATTTGTGGCTTAAAAACCATGGGATATGTCAAAAAAAGTAGTCAAACTGAATCTAGGAAGGTTATTAATAATATAGAAACCTGAAGAAAATTTGAGGAAAAAATAATTTAAATTGTGAAAAAATTAAATAAAATTTCTTTAAAATACATTAACAATTGTTAAGAATGTTAGGATGAAGATACAACCTTCCATAGTAGACTTACTACACCAGTCATTTCTATACAGATAAGACCTTTAAACTTGAATATCTCCTTATAACAGAATAAGATATTTGAATGCTTTCTTCACCATTTTGTTTCCTTTGATGTCATCTTTCATATAAGATGAAACTTGCTTGACCACTTAACTAATCCTTTAATCATATGTGAAAGTGCTAAATGATATAAACACCATATCTCATGAACAGTATATTGGATTTATGCCATATGTGGTACACGTACAGATGGGTTAGTCTGAGATATGTTCTAATGTTGTGGTAGTGATGTTATGAATATTAATGAGTAGGCAGGGATTACTGACAAATTCTTGAACCGCTTTTGCACCATACTTGCTATGATAATGTTGTTAGTTATTGTGCAAATGCTAATGTTGTTAACCGTTTCATTGTTTTGCATGGTGGGTGTGGCCTATGAATGAATATCATGGAACATATTTTATGATATGCAATGACATGACAGTTGATACAAAACTTGCAAATCAATAAGCATATGAAAAAAACATCAGAACCACAAAACCTTTTGGTTCTGGTTTTGTATCTTAATGTGATTTTTCCCCTCCCCCACTTATTTTTGCCCCCATTTTCGATAGGCAAGTACCGCCTGTGGTTTTAAGATTAGGGAGCCAGGACCAATGTTGACAATTGGTCATCTGATGAATAAGTAACCCCCTCCCACCACAGCCCTCAGTGTCAGGCCCTGGTATATGACATGCCTAAATTGTGTCAAATAAATAGGCCTACTAAATGTATGTTACATCTTCTATGTACTATGTAGGATTTGTGAGGTATTTTTTTCAAAAGGGCACCTCCTGCCCATCTGCCCTCAACTTTCAAAAGGGCACCTCCTTTTCCTTTCGCCCCCTTACTCTAGGCAGTGACCTGCATGCCAAATGGTTCTTACATCGCTGAGTGGGCGAGTCATACAATAAGTGCAAATCTTGAAAATCTATCTGAGTGAGATTTTGGAATGAAGAAGGAATCACTACCCCACCGACGCAACAGTACCAACGCAACCCAAGCACTGTTCCTAGTGCAGACATCTAGGCTAATGTCTAAAATGTTTTTTATGTTATCATTATTGTCATGTAGACCTAGTCGGCCTACTGCTTAGGCCCTAACCTCACTACTACTGAGCTCACTCACTCAGTAGCATGGTAGGGAGTGGGGGGGAGGGGGGGGTGGTCTGAATTTTGTACACTTAAAAACTTAATTTCATGAAGATGATTAACGATGATAGCCTATATTCATTAAGTTCAATCTTTTCTCATCAAATTATGTAAAATGAGTTCAGTTGATCTGGGAACTCCGCAACTGACCCTTTCATTCACCACGTGATGAAATAGGTGCCTAGCCTAAAGTTAGGCATAGGCATATGCTTGATTTCCTAAAATGTACAATGTTCAATCGCTAATACTGGTCGAAATAACTTTAAAACAAAACATCTAACTGTATATGCTATATTCAATAAGCTGAAAATGAATGTCCTGCCATGAAAAATGGACACAAATATGCAAAATTTGATTGCATTGGACATTAATAAGCTACAAGTTACAACAAGCTGACAAGTGACTAATAATCTGGGCCTAACATAATGTAAAGTATACGCTACACCATAAGCCTAGGATGATTCCCGAGTCACTCACACATTAGGTTACATATTTTTACCGTAAATCATGGATGCAAATCTTTTGCTTGTGATGGTGATCTGGATGTGCTGAGTAATATAATGTAGTTTTCATCTGGAACCAGAATCAATTCATTTTCGATATAGGCAGTCCTAAAATCTGACTTTCTTCACAGCTTTATGTAGTTGAGCTGTGTGGAAAAGCAATGCAAAAGTGCAGTTTTGCCCATCGTGACCATGTTGCAACAGCAATGAATCGCCAACATGGAGCAGTTAGGTTTTGAGATGCTTTTTGCTAGATTGCCGCATTGCAGTTGCCGCACGAGTGTGAACAGACCTATACATTTTATATGATACTGATTTAATTGCAGTTGCCAGATTGCCATTGCTGTCAAGTGTGAACGTGGCTTTAGGCAGAAATTGAAGTTCTGTTTGATTTGTGTAGAAATGACTAAAAAAAGTCCTTGAACTTGTTTGTGCATTTCGTTGATATATTTTCTGAAATTTTGTGATTAAAGGCTGTTACACACCGAATGCGATGCGGCGAGTGAATTTTTAAACAAAATTGAATAAAACAAAAAAAATAAACGTTTTTGACCTCTTGTTTTCAGAGAAGGATCATCATTGTATGGCTATTCAGATGATGACTGAAAATTGATTGAAAGGGCATTTCTGCACCTATTAAAGCAAAATTCGCATTGCAACAGAAAATAGCAAATTTCTAGACAGTTTGAACAAAGTATCATTTCTAGCAAATTTTCCAGTGCCATTAGAAAGTCTCAATTGTAAAATTTATCGTGTGTAAGCCAAAAATCACAAGCATCTTATAATATTTGTTTCTGTATGATTATCTAAAAAATCGCGTGCCACGTTGCATTCGGTGTGACAACACCCATTTGATATATCAGGAGATAATAAATACACCAGTCCAGTACAATGACTTAATTTACAATTTGTTTTCTTCACAATTTTGAAAAAGTATTAAAAATAAAGGTTAAATTGATTTTGTATGCAGTACATCAACAATTTGTCTGTTTGCCCTAGCTCTTTCATACAAAAAGCCATATCTGACTAATGCAGAGAATAGAGCTTCTGTGACATATGACATTTTGTGACAAAAATTCATTGTCTAAAATTCTGTGACATTCTATGACATTTTGAAAACTTTGTATACAATGTGATAAATTAACATAAACATATGTATTAAAATTTTGTGACATGTTTTACCTCTTCACTCACACTCATTGGTAATTTGATGTTGCATTTTAGTGGTGGATTCCATTTTTCATGAAACAGACATAACCAAACGATCCTTTCCATGAGTATCACCGGTCATGGTCATGATGTGAATCTATGCCAATCAAATGTGACAAAAGGCAACACTGATGTAATATTCTGTGCAAAAAGTGCCAAAAATTATGGGACATTTGAAACATTTATAAATTTTGTGACATGACATTTTGTGACAAGCCATCAATCATCACTCCATTCTTTGCTAAAGTGGCTGACTTTTAAAGTTGCACAAAATGTATGACCTGTTCATCTTGTGTTGTTTCATCGTAGGTAGAGGAGTTAATTCACCATGCTGCTACATCTTCGAATTCCACCTCGCTGTTAAGACCGCTCTTACCTGATCCAACGATGGATGCACAACGAACAACCACTTATAAAGTAACGGGTACAATAAATGCAATATATTCTGAGATGCTCATTAGCAGTATTTGTGGTGCTTAGGTCATAGGTAATGTAGTGTTTGTAAGATTTGGTGCTTCTTCACTAGTCAGCTGAGAGTCACAAGACTCCAAAAGTTGGGATTTAATTGTAGGCATCTTCCTTTAAGAGGCACCCACTAGGGTAGTTCAGATGATAAGTAGTAGACTACTGTATATATATTGAAGCTTTATATATTGATTTTTGCATTGAATATTTTTATTCATTTCTTATTTGAGAAATCACTTAAAGCATGTTTTTGTAAAATATTGTAGATTTCTTTTGATTTGGTCCTAGTTTAAAAATGGAGGATAAATGACAATAATCAATGCAGACCTCATGAGATGTGGCAGGTGGACATGTTGCTTTATATTAAACCTATAAACTGGATCAAAGAATGGATTAAAGGGCTCCAAGAAAAGATTAAAGGGGCCCAAAGAAATTATTATTATTCACCCAGGGCCTCACAGTTCTCTTTGTTACTCTGATTGAATATGAAAATTCCTTCACAAAAGGAACAAAATACTTGATCAGAAAGTTTTGCAGATATCTAGGGTGGCTCACTTTTGTGAAGGGACTGTTTGCTGTTGATGACAAATGTTCAATTTTCCAAATCTTTGTGTGTGATTTTGATTATAATTCTAAAAAGCTATTATGATATTTAAATCAGAGATCATAGTATTAATAATAAATCACTAAGCTTGGTGCTTTGTATTTTCACTTTTGGAAAAATGAAAGAAAATAGCTTTTAAACAGTGCCTTTTAATCAGAATTTGTAAATTGATAGAATTATTGTAACTGTTTGTTTGAACATTCAATGAAGTTTATTCATAACTTATTTTTGTAGGTAACATTTTATTTTGTAATGACCCAAGTAGTAATTAGTGCAGCTCATGGCGTCATGTCCCTGAGAGTTCATTGCGCCGGACCTGAGTGCGCTGTCCTGGAAAAATTGGTCAAAAATAGGGCGCCCTAAAAGTTCACTCCCTAGTGGTAGCTGGAAGGATAGCGAAAAGGAGGAGGAAGGGGTGCCAAAGGGTTGCATGGGTAGTTGGTCATCGCATAGCTTCATATGCGGTAATATGGACCATCACATAGCTTCATATGTGGTATGGTGACCTGACCTAACTAACTTATGTTACATAGAAAACACGACAAGTTTATGTGATTTGTCAAGATGAAAAAATAGAACTCATCTAGTATTTTATTTAAAACAATTTGTGCAAAATAATTGCACAATAAAAAGTAAAGAACCTTTTTTATATTTCTATATTAACATTTTATATGTCAAAACGTTTAAAAAAACTTAAATATTTTTTTTAGTTAGATTTGTTTTTGTTTTTAAAAGTATTGCACATCTCTTTTATCACTGTCCCTATCTTTGCTGCCTTGGAGAATACAACGCTGTCTTCACTTGAATGGTACAATTCGTCACAGAGTCTCTCGACCAACTTGCGGACCCTTTCTTGTTAGTTACTCTGTTGGTTTTTGTTCCTCCAGTATGACTTGATCTTATAGGCCAACACGTCAGCCATCAGTTCATTGACTTGATAGAATAATTTTGCCGTCGATTTGGTGGTTAGATCGATAACAATCTTCTTCAAGCGACGGGTCATCTTGTGCGCTTTCAGAAAATCCATGTGTTTCACCATCGAACACTTGTACTTTGGTCTGAACTTTTTATAAGAATGAGAATGTTTGGGTCTTTTCTTGTACAGGGTGTCCAGACATACCATTTGGCATTTTTTCCGGTGTTTTGTTACTGGTTTAAAGGGTGTCGAGTGGAGAGGCGTTCTTTTTAGAGGAGTTGGCGGTACCGTTTTGGTATCCATGTGAATGTCTGGGTCTTCCGGAACAAGAACATATGGCTTTCTTTTGAGAAATACCTCGTCATTCTCAGTGGCCGATCCGTCGTCCACACTGCCACAACATTTTTCCTCGTCCCCTTCATCCCCCGTGTCATAACTATCATCACATTTTACACAGGGCGGATCATGTATACAATTTTTTAAATGTTCCGTCCTTGGAGGGACAGCCATTTCAAGGGCCATGGAGATGAGTGCCGCCACAGGTTATCCAGCACTCTTCGTCGCCCTTCATCTTTTGTTCTGGACTTGTCGACTTATATCCAGACAGGGTACAGCGCCTTCAAATTTAGGTGAAAACTGTTCATCAGTACTGCCCCAAACAGCAACGGCAGCAGTGGTAGAAGTTGAGAGGTCCATGGGTGTCCCGGGTATCTGCATGTCCCCCTTCACATCTTTCGAAGTTATTTCTCTGCAACCGATCAATTGAAAAACTTGCTTGGGGTCTGTCGATGGATAATAATGAGCCTCAGCTGGCGAATTTAATTCTGGGTGTACAGTAGGCATGATTATGTTTTTATGTGTCTAGAGATTTTTCAAATACAAAGTTGAAACAAGAAATGTCACAGGTTTTATAAGGATGAAGGAAACCATAATTTCACAGAAAGCAGGACAAAACTTCAAGTAATACACAGGAAGCAGGACAAAAGTTCAATTAATACACAGGAAGCAGGACAAAAGTTCAATAAATACACTGGAAGTAGGACAAAAGTTCAATCAATACACAGGAAGCAGGACAAAAGTTTAATTAATACACAGAAAGCAGGACAAAAGTTCAATTAATACAAAGGAAGCAGGACAAAAGTTCAATTAATACACAGGAAGCAGGACAAAAGTTCAATTAATACAAAGGAAGCAGGACAAAAGTTTAATTAATACACAGGAAGCAGGACAAAAGTTTAATTAATACACAGGAAGCAGGACAAAATTTCAATTAATACACAGGAAGCAGGACAAAAGTTCAATTAATACACAGGAAGCAGGACAAAAGTTCAATTAATACACAGGAAGCAGGACAAAAGTTCAATTAATACAAAGGAAGCAGGACAAAAGTTTAATTAATACACAGGAAGCAGGACAAAAGTTTAATTAATACACAGGAAGCAGGACAAAAGTCTAATTGATATACAGGAAGCAGGGCAAAAGTTCAATTAGTACACAGGAAGCAGGGCAAAAAGTTGTTAATCAAAAATTATGTGGTGAGTCAATTAAAAGTTTGAATTTTTGGAGTGCTGGAATCCCCACGGGTATGTCACGTGCTCACGTCCAATTCTCCAATTGTTGTATACAAGACAATAAGATTTCTTTAGTCTCGACTGTTCCGATCTTGGGACCCTTTATGCGATTGGGATAATTGACAATGAGAATATTTTCTTTCCCAGTAACTGGATCAGGGGACTTTTGAATTTCCGGCACCACATTGTCGACAATGGTCTTTATGCTTGCAAAGTTAATGATGGGGAAGTGTCAGCATTGAGTGTAATTCCTTTGACCTTACACTCAGTAAAGGTTTTGCCTTTGGAATTCTTTACCTGATACCCATAGCTTTTGGGCCATGCTGACACAAATTCCGAAATGTAGGTGCCCTCTCCGACCCTCAAGTTTGTCCATCATGTCCTCCAGGAATGTCCCCAAGCATGGGTCATTGGTCCCGTCACTTAAGTAAATTACGCTGTTGGTGTCAAAGTACAGTAAAGTACAGTACGGATTCACCCAGGGTCTTTAGATTCGAATATAACTTTATGCGCCCCTGCGCAGCTGTGAAAGCCGCAATGAAGACATTCGTCGTGCCGTGCCGTTCACGTTGATCAACTCATTCACGTGTTTTCATATTGGACAAGAGCTGCATTCTCATGCACAAAGTCAATAATCTTCATCTTTGTTGTCTTGTTGGACAGCAGCGACAAGAACTATGCAGGCATGTTCACACAATTGGTCTTCGGGATGGTGACCAAACTTACCCCAAAACGAGTTGAGCATAAGATTCATAGGGCGCGCTTACCAGGATTGTAGCAAATGTTCTTGGGGTCCAGTCTGATCCCCTCGTGAGCCTTGTACTTTTCGACGTACTGTTTTTTTTGCTCCTCACTTATGCACCACAAGGGCCACCCGTTGGCTTCCTGTTTCATCTTCAAGAACATGTTGATGTAACTGGCAAATAAACCAGTGGTCTGAGCGGGCAGGTCCTATATAGTAAAATTTGCATCATCCGGATCTGGTTCCTGGTAGCACAACATTTTGTTGAAGTGGGAAGACCAAGTACACCTCCATTACCTTGTACCCCATCTCTATCACTAGTTGGGTTCCAAGCTGACCCAAATACCCATCAAAGACTTCTCCTCATGGCAGTGCTTGTACTTGCGGCAGTAATTTTCTGTGCATGTCCTGCATAGAGGGAACATGAGTTTCCTGTTAATCCAAACAGGTAATACAGGGTGAAAGAGATTTGTCGGCATTTCACAAAACAAAAATATTCTTTGATTTCCGCACAGGTCTCCTTGGACACCTTTGGGTGCCCCACCGGGTACTTGTTGTTCTTGTTTACTCATGGGTACAGGAACACACGTCGATGTACCTGATCTTCTTATTCATGCCGCCACAGGCATGGTGAAGCTTCACGGCATTGGTATGGCCACCAAGAAAAGAGTCACGAGGGTCTATGGGTCCATGAATGGGGTAACCGTTCAGCCACTTTTTGAGTTCGGGCATGCTCTTGTACTCGATGTCCCATTCGTGTTCCCACTTTTCCATGACAGCGTAGCCTTTGCTGTGCAGGTGGTCCACCTTCAACTTTGTCAAGAGACGGACCTCGGTATCCATCTGTCTGCTGCCTGGCAGTTTGGTGTCGCGATTTGAAAAACACTGTCGCAACCATGCCACAAACACCCCTGGAATTTGTAGACGATTTTTGATCTTTCACATAGCTATCCACGTAATACTGGTGATCCATCCTAACCTCCCTGCCATTATCGCCGGTCTGAATGTGTGCCGCGGAGTGCTTCTGGACCCAGTGGAGCCAAGGACGAGCTTTGTTGGACTGCTTCTTCTTGGCAGCGTACCCCTTTGCGGCACAATGGCTATCTTCTTCTTTTTCAAAAACCTTGATTAAAAGACAAGCATGCAGGCCGAAGCGATGGTGATGCTGTAAATGAAGGGTTAAAGCCAGCCATAGCTTTGAATTCCTTGCGGAACAACACGCAACCCTCTGCAAGAGTGTGATATCTCTTCGGCAATACTACAGCATGTTGTGCTGCAGACTGTCCCAGTTGTGCCGCACTGTCTAGTACCACACATCAAACTCTTTCAATTTCTTGGGTCCCATCGTCAGAGTGGAGTACCACTCCTTGCCAGGGCCATGAGTTGCCTATGTATGCCAGCTTCGCACTGGTGTTAAACAAGTAAGGAAAGAATCCTTTCTTGGTCTCAGTGTCTTGGTGAATTTCACAAGACCATGCGGGATGAAATTGTAAGAATCTATGAATCACAAGTGAGGCCTAAAAGTTTTGTTTACCTTTACCTCTTTCAGCGACATTGTCATGATTTTCAACCCGCAAAAAATGGCAGACGACGCAAGCCCTTGTTTGTGCACACAGTCCAGGATGAATTGACCATCATAACCTTCAGGTTATGAGTGACACACGTGGTATACCTCATTTTGTCCAAAAGAAGCCACGTGCATAACTTGTTGACTGTGTCAGGGCCGATGAAAATGCACTCGCTCATATGCATGCAAGTCAGACCGGCATCAAAAGGCAGAAAAATGCACGCTTCGCAAACAATACAGCAAACACAAAGATTAGAAATATGTGTATGTTTACCATTTTGGTCAATGTCCTGTGTTACCTCAAAATCGGTCTTATGTAATAGAAGGGCCCCCTGGGACTCTCCCTGAGACAGTTCTGTTTCTTGACTATTGCCAAAACAAAAACCCACCACTGCCCATACCACCCCCCCCCCTATACCACCACCACCACCCACCCCCCCCCCATACCACTACCCATACCACCACCACCAACCTCTTGCAAAAAAATGTCTTCCTCTTCACAAACTTTAAAACTACCAATAAGTTTTACCTTCGTGAAACATCTATAATGCTTGGTAGTCATAGCTTTGCAAGTGTGACAATAAATGTACACTGTGTGACCCACAAGAATTTGCATGCGATGAAAATGGCGATAATATCCTCTTGTGATAGAGTAAGGGTTAAGCACCGGCTGATTATTGAAGGGTCCCTTGTCTCTGTCTTTCGAGCAGCAGAGTCGGGCTTGTTCTGCTTTAGTGACCCAGTGGGCCACCCACCAGGACCATGCTGCATATATTTTTGAGTTGGCACACTTGTCGCGGGTTGATTAACCCTTACTCTACCAGCATTTTCTTAAAAACGTGCTTGGGTGGTGGGGTCAAAGATGGGTTACCCAAAACACCGATAATATTGCCATATGGTAGAGTAAGGGTTAATCCTTCAAAAACCTTTATAAAAGAAGTATGTGTCATAGGATCTATTATCTTTCTAATTTTGTGAATGTGGAGTATGATAGTTAAGACCTTATTAATTTCATCTTAAGTGTCAGTTACAAGAACAGTTACTTGTGCAATATTATAAAATTGTATTTCTACAATTATTATCAACAAAATTACAGCATGAAACTAACATGCTGGTAATGTTCAATACATGTTACAAAAACTGCTCTATATATAAGTTTTAAAGTTGCAATTATTTTGTATTTTTTGGTTAAGACACAAACATTTTTCTTATCCAAGACAATTCACCTACAATCCTGGACAAAATTCTTGACCCTTTTCCCCCTTCTACCCTGTTTCAATGTGACATGGGACATGACTTGTACTCGCAACTAGTAACATTCACTCCCAACATCAAAATGGGGTGGATGGGGTGAAGAAAAAGGGTAAAATACTTTTTCTAGGATTGTAGGTCTTTTCATCTTCTGCATTTGTGCTGTAAGAATTTTTCACTCAAATATACAAAGATATATGATTGTTTTAAATTATCTTAAATTATCTCAAAGTTGTTAATGTTAATGAAGATGATAAAGGTTCACACATGAGGGATTAGAGCAATATTTATGTGCTAGTTTTATGAAGCTGTAAATGTACTATATCATATATTTCTTGATTATTTTACATAAAGGTTTTTTTTTTTTTTTTTTTAAGCCAGTAGGGTTTGCATCATGTTAGAATGATTCAGAAAGAAAAAATGTGGTTTGTTTTATATCTTTTGTTTTACTTCTAAATGTTGAATTCAAATTCTTTGAGACTGGGGTTTACGTTAGTTGATCTTTTAGAAATCAACTTGTGTCACATTAACACATTTGATATTTTTTATGAAAGAAATATCAAGGTTTCAATTATAATTATCACTTTTCAGTTGTCGACATGCAGCAGATAATTGGCATTTTAGAACAAATAGTAACTCTCCCGATGTGAGCCTGTGCTTCCATATAGACAACACATGGTGTAAAGTTATTGAACTTTGTCAGCATTGGGAAAAAACACCACTAATAATGGCTGAAATGTAGCGAGATTTGTCTCATGAGGAGTAAAGGCCATTAGGCTCTGTGCTGAAAATATTCATTAAAAAACTATCAATTACAACTAAAGTTGGTCATGCATGCTCTCTCCAGACAAATCACTTAGCTCTAAATGCTTTAGACAGCCAACTATTGTTGTTTAGTAAGCTTTTTGCTTCACCAACCTGAACTAATAAGGCAAGCAAATACATACACTGCACTTGCTGGTTAACAATAGATTCTTTCATTAAATCAGTGGAGCGGAAAGTTCAGACAGGGCTTATATTACAAAAATGGTTGTGATGGGGTTTTTTTAAATGCAGCAAGATAAAGCTTTCTGAAATCCGCCGTACGGCGGATATTTTGATAAATTGTAGTAACGGTATTTGAACAGCATGTAAAAATTCTGTCTTTTCACATGTAATGGAGCTTAGTCTCTATCCAATCAGAAATGCATGGCCAACAATAAAACACAAAAGACCAATCAAATGATAACAGTGTACATTAATGAATAGCCTTGTAATGAAAATAGTTAATGTACCATCCTCACAAATAGATTTTAATCTTCAAATTTCATCTTCTTAACTTCATTGGTTTTAGTTTAATACCTGTTATTGTAAAGATGGTAGAGAAACTAATTTGATCGTAATTTTAATTAGAATATTAACATGTATTTGTAAAACAATTCCTTTTAAATTTTTTACAGTATTTTGATATAAACAGTAAGGTGTAAGCTCTCTGATATAACAGTTGCATATATTTTTTATACAGATCTCTTCTGTGTGCTATTTTCTCAACTTGATTTGTTTGTTCCAATAGAAGAGAATAGTATTATCATATACATTATGTATATATTTATGGCAAGTCTTGCATCGTGCCTAAATTTCATTTAAATTATTTGATTAAAAATAATATATATATATATATATATATATAAGAATTAAATACATCATGTTTGTCTTATTTATTCGTTGTTTTTGGTTAGCATGCGAAGCATAATGCGAACCCATGTAATGGCGGTTTTGTCTGTCCGACCAGCCATCTGGCCATTGCCAGATTTGCTTGAGCTTTCTCCAGAAATGTTAAAGTTTTTTGAGAATTCTTTAGAAACAGTTAGTTTCTTCGGATATCCTCATGGAAGGCTGGAATTTCCTTACTAAATGGTAAAAGTTTCAGAGACTCTTAAGACATGTTGAAGAATTGTTTCCTTAAAAAGTCTACAAATTATTTGATATTTTTATCGAAGATAAGTGTAAGATGATATAATTTCCCCATTCTTCAGAGATCCTCAATATCTCTCACTTAAAACCCTTAAACTTCCTCAAAATATTTGTGCACCAATGGCTGTATCAGGCATGATTATTAAACTTTGCCTTTATTGTGTTTATTTGCATAAAGTTGCTAGTGTATGAACTTACAAGACTTTTTACTTAGTATATGCTCAGTCAGGGAGTGTGACAGGACGTGATTGCCTATTTTTCATTTTTTACTCATACTTTTTACGCTCGGTTGGCGTTCATGTCGTCTTGAAGGATTTTTGCCGACTTAACCGATTCAGATTCAGATTCATATGGACATAGGGAGGGATGCCTTATGGGACATGGATGGGGGCCATGTGGGACATAGGATAGAATATATACCATGTGGTATGCTTCAAGGGCTATATCAATCATGATTAGTTGACTTTGATTATTCAACAGTTCATTTGCATATAAGTTATTGTAACTGACAGATTTCATACATAGTGTGCTCAATCAGGGACTGTGATAGCTAGTACGAGATGGAGCCTCGGGATGTCATGTGGGACATAGGGTGGGATGTCATGTGGGACATAGGGTGGGATGTCATGTGGGACATGGGGTGAGATACCATATGGGACATGGGGTGGGTTGCCATGTGGAACAGGGTGGGATGCCATGTAGGACATATGGTGGAATTCCATGCGGGACATGGTGGAATGCCATGGGATGGGATGTCATGTGGGACATGGGGTGGGATGCCACGAGTAACACAGTGTGACATAGGTTGGGATGCCATGTTGACAGGGTAGGAGGCTATGTGGGACATAAGGTAGGAGGCTATGTGGGACATAGGGTAGGAGGACATAGGATGTGATGCCATGTGGGACAAAGTAGGATGTCATTGGGAGGGATACCATGTGGAAAATATGGTGGGATATAAGGTGGGATGCCATGTGGGACATCAGGAGGGAAGTCGCTGATGCAGGACATATGGTTGAATGCCATGTGGGAGATATGGTGGAATGCCATGTGGGACAAAGTATGGGATGCGATGTCATGTGGGACATGGGGTGGGATGTCATTTGGGGCATATGGTTGGATATATGTGGGACATAGGATGGAATCCAAGTTGGGACATAGGGTGGGATACCATGTGGGTCATAGGGTAGGATGCCATGTGGGACATACGCAAGTTGGAATGCCATGTGGCACATATGGGGGAATGCCATGTAGGACATATGGTAGAATGTTATGTGGGACAAGGGATGGGATGTCATGTGGAACATGGGGTGGAATGCCATGTGGGAGGAGATATAGTGGAATGTCATGCGGGACAAGGGTTGGGATGGGATGTCATGTGGGACATGGGGTGAGATGCCATGTGGGACAAGGGTTGGAATGGGATGTCATGTGGGACATGGGGTGAGATGCCATGTGGAACATGGGATGCCATGTGGGTCTTAGTGTGAGATGCCATTTTTGGTTCCGATGCTAATAGCATAAGGAACCTATGCAGTCATGCTGGCTGTGTATGTATTTATGTATGTGCGCCTGTGACAGCAAACTCATAAGCATGATATCACAAGAAGGATACACCGGATTCTTGTCATATGTGGTACACAGATAGCCCACGGACTGTAGACGTGCCCTATTGTTTTTGATGGCGATGTCGTGCATATTAAGGCGAGGCTTAATGTAAATATCTTGAAATGCTCATATTTTTGCAACCGTATGTTTGCTTTGTTTCCTATTGAGTGCAATTATGCTGTTAGCTAGTGTGTACATGTTCATTAGAAAAAAAAAATGAGTTTTATTAATGTGCATAATGGGTGGGGCTTAACATGAAAAGAGCTTGTAAGCACATCTTAAGAATGGTAAATTGGATTCATGTCATATTTGGTACACAGATAGCCCATGGTCAGTAGATTTGCCTCATTGTTTTTGGTAGTGGTATGCATATTAATGAGTAGGCGAGGCTTAATATACAAAATCTTAAAATACTCTTATTTTAACAATCATATGTCTGATTTGTTTCATATTCAGTATAATTATGTTGTTAGCCAGTGTGTATGTGTTCATTGTATAAAATCATTTAATATCATTACTATGCATAGTGGGTGGGCCTTAATATGATTAAGCTGAAAAAAAGCTTGTAAACACAATATCTGAAGATCGATATTGCTTTTATGTCATATGTGGTACACAGATAGTCCTTGGTCGGTATATGTACCCTATTGTTTTTGATGGTGATGTCACACATATTAATGAGTAGGCAGGGCTTCATGTTGGAATTTTCAAATGCTCATATTTTAACAATTACCTCCGCTTTGTTTTATATGTGGTATAATATGTTAGCTGGTATGAACAATGTTGAATATCATCAAAATACATAGTGGGTGGAGCTTAATATGATTTTGCTAAAAAGAGCTTATAACACTGTAACTGAAGGACAATACATTAGATACAGGTCATATGTGGTACACATATAACTCATGGTCCCTTTGTGTGCTCTGTTGGTGGTGATGTCATGCATATCATTGGGGGGTGGGGTAATGTAAAAGAAAATCTTGAAAAAGTGATACATTTATTGCAACCGTATGTCTGTTTACATTATTCTTGCATGTTAAAATTGTCAGCTAGTTGCATGTATGAGCCTCTTTTTTCTCCAAAATAGCTTCTATAATATAAATATAATGCAAACTTGGTTCGATCTACAATCATTCAATTAGTAATAGGCATGAAAATAAATCATACTGAGATGAGTGACATTCCATAGCTATTCAGAAAGGCCAAATAATAATAACTCATATGTCTTGTTAAAAATGTAGCTATGATGAAGCTTGTTGAAGAGCTGTGAAATATCACTAACCTGGGGAATTATTGGCCTACTTTATTAATGAATGTGGACTATAAGATAGGGGAAAAAGCCATTACGACACATTTAAAAGGAATTTTAGATTATATCATTCACCCTGACTGCCTGACCAGAATGCTTCTATTCCCAGGAGGAACATTGCGGAGTCAATCCGTCACAATTTCAAAATCATGCATTATACTGATTCTTACCATATGTCGGGATACGCCATTTCAGTTGACTTCCATAAAGCTTATGACTCTCTTAGTCATGACTTTCTCTTCAAAGCACTGACAGCTTATAATTTTGGACCATCAATAATACAATCAATAATCCGATTGAAATATCAATTAAAATTCCGTAAGTGGAAAAAAAAACACTGTTTTAGCTAGAAATGGCTGTGACGTTATAGCGGGGGTGTGGTCTCCCTTTTCTTTACAATAGGGAGCTTTAGATTTCACAACGCGGACTTCGCTACAACGAAATGACGTCAGGTTCGACGTTCTGCGCATGCGAATACTTCACCTTGTTATCCCTAAAATACTGCACCGGGTGTCAGGGTGTTTTCACGTTGTGCTGAAAACGGCAACTTGGGATAGCGTGTGACGTCATATGTTGTCTTACCAATCTGTATTTTTAACATAATTGAGCAATTGCTAGTTTTTTGCTTATCAAATAAAAGTTTGACTCAAATTTTGTCTTTGTTATTTTAAAGATTAAAGTTTAAAGTAAGAATTATGAAGTATTTGCATTTTCATTGGCGCTCATATATTTTACGTTCTACTGGTACATAATGGGAATTTTAACGTATGTTTATCATATAGCGTATGAATTTCCTTGAAACAAGGACGGGATAAAACTGCCAGTGTCATTTAAAACTGCCAGTGTCATTTTCATCCCGTTCGAAGGACACTCTCCGATCCCAAATAACACATTCCTGGTATTACCAGGAATCTGTTATTTGACCCTGGTATAACGCAATCATTCGGCTTTACAGGTAGTTAAGACAACGCGATAAAAAAATGATGTAATTTGATAAAACCTTAGTATTTGAACATCATAGAGTTCTTTGATCATTTAAAACCCGAAAACTGGTTCATTTCATTTGGTGCAGAAATAGTAAAAATAGCACCATTTTCAGCAACGTAATTCTGAGAGACTTTCAAAATCTTGCCTACCCATTAGCGTAACCTCCTCCCCTTGACACTTTTGATAAACAGTCCTGTGGTTTTGCTATTTCCGTTCATTACTAGTGCAGGGAGCTGTTTCTTTGACAGCTCCTTGCTTTGTGTGTACAGGTCAGGAGTTATGCACCATCGAGCGTACTTACTACGTAAATTATACACGTGCGGTGACACAGTGCGGAAAAGATTTTCCAAAGATAATTATTGTAGGCAATAACAATTACAAGATATTCATACACATCAACGCATGCTTCTTTGAATATGACTCAATGAAATTATACATTTGTTACTTATGAATATTCAAGAAATACACTGTGCAAGTTTCTGTATGCCCAAAATTGTAAGGGGTGGGGGGAGGGAGGGGGTGGGGGGGTGGAGGGGGAGGTGGGGGTGAGGGGAGCACTTCCATACTAAAGTGGTAGGTATGTGCCTCCCATAATTTCAAAATTGGACTGCAGTATGAGAGATTTTTTTGGTAACTGCAGTATGACAGCGTATGATTTTGATACCTGCAGTATGAAAATAAGTGATTTTTGATACCTGCAGTACAAAAATATGTAATTTTTGATACCTGCAGTACGAAAGTAAGTGATATTTGATACCTGCAGTATGAAAATCTGCAATTTATTTGAGACCAACAGTATAAGAGATTGAATTTTTGATACCTGCACTATGAAACTTCTGAAAAAAATGCAACTGCTCGGGCGGCACATGTAGATATACCTCACATATGAAAGTGCCCCTCCCCCCGGCAAAATTCCAAAGACATAACACACATATTGATATTCAAGTAAAAACTCCCCTAGTGTTGCCGATATACGGGAAAGAAGTGTTATTGTTGAAATGCTGCTCTTGATTTTTTACCTTCGAAATTAATTTAGAGGACAAAAAGAAATGTTGTGTCAGTTTCGATGTCCAAAGGTTGAATCTTCTAACAATTTGTCAAATTAGAAAAAGAAAAAAAATCACACCTTAAGAGGGCAAAGTTTGTTATAACACGAAGTGGAATAATTTGGAAACAAATTTGTAATTGCAAACTGCCACATGCGGTTACTGAAATGCCACAGGCGCAGAAAATCAGGATGGAGTTTTGTTCAAGGGGTGAGTTCTGTAATGAATTCCCCTGGCGGATATCTAGCCCTATGAAAGAAGACAAAATCTCCTGGGGGACAGAATCTTCTAGGAGATTATGTGCGGCGA
Organism: Chiridota heheva; assembly: GCA_020152595.1. Classification (NCBI taxonomy): domain Eukaryota; kingdom Metazoa; phylum Echinodermata; class Holothuroidea; order Apodida; family Chiridotidae; genus Chiridota; species Chiridota heheva. The sequence goes on along the minus strand of JAIGNY010003408.1, from coordinate 92,067 downwards.
ACATATTCTCCTAGGCTATTTTATCCGCCGGGACGTTTTCTTCCGGGAGACGAAATCTCCTGTTACCAGCTTTGGTTGGTTGGTTTGGTTTGGTTTGGCTAACCAAGGTTTATAAGGTACCAACAGACCTCCATTGGAGTATTTACGTAAAGACGCCCTCGGTTGTTTTATTAACCAGCAGTCGTGGAGCACTGGTTGGAGACACACAGGGAATCGAACACAGGATGCGAGATTGGAAAGCTGAAGCTTTACCGCACTGCCACGGAGGTTACCCCGGAGTGGAGTTCATAAGGTGAACAATACTAGAACAATAGGGCAGAATGGTGCAATCTCATTGTTTAATCTTTGACTCAATCGAAGGCTGGATTCTTTTGCAAAGTATTATCTCGGCGTGTATTGTGGTATGATTTATTGTATGAAGTGATGATAATATCAGGACTCATCTGTTTGTATTATATGCAGGGGCGGAACCAAAATAAAATGTCAGAGAGAGGGGAGGAGGGGAGGGGGGGGGTTGCAAGCCAAACCAAACCAGAGATGATGTGATAACGTGTTTTATAACCAGCTTTGTCATGATTATTGGGACAAGCAGACAAGGGTGCAGTCTTATAAGCGGCGATCAGGGAGAAAGGGTAGGCCAACTCCCTTAGACGATTTCACCTTCCCTATTTCATGTTTTCTTACAATTGGGAAATTATTAACAACAAAAATGAAGGAAATTTTTGTAAAATCATTGGAAATTTAGGTAAAAATTGGCAACATTTCCCGATAATTGCCGAAAACCAAAGAAAAATTGCCGAAAATAGAAGGAGGAAAAAATGGTACCAGGAAGATAAAAAAAAAAAAAAACCGGTGACAAATGGAACCAGAACATCAATGATGTTGAAGCTCAATTTTATCACAAGAATGGTCAAACGAGTAGTATAGGCCCTACAGAGGAAGATAAACTGGGAGTTGCCATTTTCAGTAAATTAGTTCAAGTAAAGTTTTTGCTAACATTTTACATCCCTTCTTTCAATTGATGCAGACCCCCATTTCTCACATGGCTACGCCACTGCCCACCCCCACCCAACATTTGTTCTACAAAATATATTTTCGTCCATTCATAAATTAATTAACAAGATATCGCTTACTAGGTTGCGTTTTTATTTTTATTGTTAAAATTCCTGAACTGAAAGATAATTCCACACTGCTTTCCCAAAATGAAAAACTTCACCCCCCCCCCCTCCTTTCAGAAGAAACCTAAAGGATTAGTTCAGGGGGTGAAGCAAGTCTATCTGATATGAAAAAAGACTTCAAACGAAAAGGAAAAGTGAAGAAAGTATTCAAAAATCCTATTCTATTAAGGAGATGTCTTAGTTTAAATTTGGTATCATTTGTAAAGAAATGACTGAAATCAGGTTGTGATATCATACCCTCAGATTCCTCAAAGTGCTTTTGTATTCTATCATATTTTGTTCTGCGATTTTGTGGCTTAAAAGGAGCACTAGACCGAAAAGTATTTCTAAGGGTACTAGCACGCAACGTCATAGCAATTTTCTGGCTAATATGATTATATGGTTATATTTAAGTGACCTTTGCCCTCATGTGCCCTCTGTGGGCAATGGAGGCATGAACTTTATCAATCTGTTGTAGATAACATATCTGTAAAACTTGCACAAAAAACGCCCTAACGTTTCGGTCTAGTGCTCTTAACCATGGGATCTGTGAAAAAAGTAGTCAAACTAAATCTAGAAAGTTTATTTTTTTTATACCACCTGAAGAAAGTTCGAGGAAAAATAATTTAGATAGTGAAAAAACATACTACATGCTAAGCTACCATTACCAGTTCAGCGAATTTTACTGATTGCAGTTTTTTGCTCGCTTTCGATTTTTCTTCATATTTTCCTTAAGTAAGTTATAATTTCACCGGGTATACGAAGAGTAACTTTAACGTTAACGCCATCTGATCGTTCGTTATACTCCGACAAAGCCTACATACCTGATATAAAGTGCTCGTTGCAAATCCTATAATGTGTAAGGCCTACCGTAGGTTAAAAGCTGTTGCGTCGCACAGCAGAAACCCACTTCGAACGTCGATCAGGATCAGATGGAAATCGAGAAAATATCTTTTTATTCCCCGCACACATCTATTAGTGCAACCAACGGCACAGCAAGATTCCAGCATAATTGTCTTACAAAAATAATCTTATATAACAACATGGCCAACGTATGTAACTTGTCTAATTAAATGTACAGCAGACGACAGTGGTTTAGACCGACAAAATGGCGATGTAAACAAAGTCACGTGATCTCGTGACGTAAGCTGAAGCATACAAATATGGTATGGATGATGTAGGCAATTAAATAAGCAACAGTGGACATTTTCAGTACAAAATATGAAAAATGTATAAAATGAATATGACCATATCTCATGATAACAAGTATCAAGAAACAAAATACACCCTCAATAGATATTTTCATAGTTTTCAAGATTGCCAAATTTCAGAAGTTTTGGCTAAAAACCTCTGACTAGATATAGGCCTATTTCAAAAACGGGCGACAGAAAGTTGAAAGATTCTTCCCACTTTATAACCTCAACGACGTAATCGTTGAGCTAAAACTTGCACTGGTAAATTAAGTTTCCATCAAAAAGTGGCTGATAATTGGGAAATACCCTTCAACAGTTCAATTTTCTTCCAGTTCTGTGAAATTTTCTTCATTTAAAAAAAAGTTCTTCACTTTGGGGAATTTAAATTTCGGGAACTTTTAGCATACAATCATCCACATGTGTGTTAAAAATTTCCCAGTTTCACCTCCCAACGGGAAGAAAGCACGCAACCGAGAAGTTCCCTTGCCCTCCCGCCCACCCCCTTGGATTTCTACGCCTCTGCCCCCGACACAGGTTTTGAGATTGGGGGCGGGTAGGATCAGAGGAGTAGGGAAATTATACCCCCTCCCTCCCCTCTCTCCGGAAAGGATTCGTGGTTCGTACTTCCCTGTTGCATGTTTTCTTCCCAGTTGGAACTTGGGTAAATTGAGAAATTATTAATGTACATTACATATTTTCCTTAAATTTATATATTCACACTGGGCATACGAAGAGTAACTTTAACCTTAATTCCAGCTGATTGTCAGATTGTTCGTTATACTCAGACAAAGCCTTCATACATGATATTGAGTGCTCGCTACAAATCCGTGTGTGTACCGTCACGGTACTTAACTTGAAGAGATCATGACACAGACCAAGTTGCTTCTTGGAAAATGAATATTTTGATCAATTGTTAGACAAAAATATAACTTTCCCCGGCATAGACTTTTAAATTTATCATAAATCATTGAACGAAATCACATAATGTACCAATCAAAACCCGGAAGTTTAAAAAGCTACTTTTCCAGCGATCAGCCTCGTAACGTCATTGCGGGGATCTCGCTATCGCTTGACGACGCGCTGCAAATAGCGTATAGTAAAAATGTGTTGCGTTCTTTTACAACCAAGAGAGAACACAGGTACGCCTGCGTATTCGGTTATGATAGCACAAATCCTATCACGAAACGTCAATACGACCACGAGAACACAGGTACGACGTTGTGGACAGACATAACATCGACAACCAAGTCAATGTCCACGGCCTTTGATAACCAGTTGGATGTACTGGCGTCGTGGTCTACCCACACCACAGTAGGTAGATTGAAAATCAAAACCCGGGTTTAATAGGCTACATTTCGTGGTCAGCCTGTGACGTCATTGCAGGTATGATAACGACGCGCTGCACACCACGTATAGTAAACAATGGTTAGATAAAATCTTTGCTATTTGTTTATACGGAAAATTAATCTGAGAAATGTCAGAAAGCGATAGTGATTCGTCAGGCAGTTCAATTGGACCAAAGAAGCTCTTTGATTGGACTAAATCTGTCTCGCTCTTCGCCGTCTATTGGAGATGAAAGCGAGGAAGAAATACCACAAGAACAAGGAGATGTGGAGCTAACTGGCTTGCAACCTTACCAGTGCGAACCTCTAGCAGTCATAGCCTTTTTTAAGAATACTGGAGTGTGGGGAAAAACTTGTAGAAGGGATATATTCTCTCCACAGTGGGGTATTCAGTGAGGGGTCAGGGGAAACTTCCCACCCTCGGCGAAATTCCAAAAGTGAAATGTAAAGGACGGAATATTAGCCTACCAGTGCGCATATTTGGGGAATATGCCTAAACTGAAATAATTCATTTATAAGGTTTAACATCGCCCAAATAATTTGGTAATGATTTGCTCCTAGTGATTTTTTTATTTTTGTAAAAACTTTAAAGCAATTTTCTTCGATTTTCAGAAACATTTCTTCAATTCCGTCTATTTTCGGGAAATTTGGGGGGCAATTTTAGTCAATTTTCGGGACATTTCTTCATTTTTGGGAAAAGTTTCCTTCATTTTCGGAAAAGTTTTTCTTTCATTTTCGGGAAATTTTAATCAACTTTTGGGACATTTTTCTTCTATTTTAGAGAAATTTCCTTCAATTAAGAGGAAATTCTTACATTTTTATAGGAAAATAACAATAAAATATGTTTTACAAAAATGTGCATACTTTTATTTTACCAAAGCTTCCAGGCGCACTTTTCCCCTTTCCTCATCGTTCCTACGCCCTTTAGAGGTATTTCCCTACTGGTCAAAAGACTTACCACTGGGGAGAAGGCGGGGGCGGATCAATAGGAATGGGGGTCTACCCCCTTCCCCGCCCCCAATTAGTAAGTTAGAAAAGAGCGATGCTAGCAGTACCAAGAGATGAGGCTGAAGGTGGTTGGAAAATAAAGCATTGGCGTGCCCGATAGGTTGCCAATGAAGGTGAATGACTGGTCAGTACATTAGTATTTACTTTTTCTTGAGAATAATCCTATTTCTGTGTTCCTTGCCATAAGTTTTATCAATCCAGTCGGCCTTGTGTAGTCCGCACTACAATGCAAAACTCATACGTTATCAGTCTTTAGCGAAATGCTCGCTAACTTAAACATAGCACGCTACACAATAAGTAGGCCTATACACAAAGTCTGACCTTGTATTGTTTACGAATCAGATCCAGATTCTCCTATTTTTGTCTTATGTAAATCTGTGTAGACTTATCCACTCCCTGATATATTGCTAAACCCTCTTACAACACATCTCGCATGCATGCATTTAAAATAACATTAATAAGCGTAAAATCATCACATTTGACGAACTTTTCTTAGTCTATGTTGGTATGCCACTTGCTGATATCGTATTGTTCACGTTGTATCTAAGCCAAGCTTTAGATTTCACGACGCGGAGTCGTGCGATGGGAAGTTCACCGACAATGTACGTCGTCGTACCGACTTCCCCGTCCTGTTGATTTTTACGCTTTAGATTTTTACGACGGGAAAAATGACAGTCATGTGATCAGTCATGTGATTACACTCGGTTACATATCCAAGTAGCGATGTTCGATCGTAGCAGACGACGCTCCAATTATAAGTACTTTTGGAAGAATGGCGAACCTTCATCGAATTCGTGAAGCAAAAGGAAAAGTCACGCACTTCGATTGAATCAACTTCTTCGCAAGTGTAGCCCGAAATTCATACGCTATATGATAAACATACGTTAAAATTCCCAAGATGTACCAGTAGAACGTAAAATATATGAGCGTCAATGAAAATGAAAATACTTCATAATTCTTTACTTTAAACTTTAATCTTTAAAATAACAAAGACAACATTTGAGTCAAACTTTTATTTGATAAGCAAAACACTAGCAATTGCTCAATTATGTTAAAAATACAGATTGGTATGACAACATATGACGTCACACGCTATCCCAAGTTGCCGTTTTTAGCACAACGTGAAAACACCCTGACACCCGGTGCAGTATTTCAGGGATAACTAGGTGAAGTATTCGCATGCGCAGAACGTCGAACGTGACGTCATTTCGTTTTAGCGAAGTCCGCGTTGTGAAATCTAAAGCTCCCTATTGTAAAGAAAAGGAGAGCCGCATCCCCGCTATGACGTCACAACCATTTCTAGCTAAAACAGTGTTTTTTTCCCACTTACGGAATTTCAATTGATATTTCAATCGGAATATTGATTGTATTATTGATGGTCCAAAATTATAAGCTGTCAGTGCTTTGAACAGAAAGTCATAACTAAGAGAGAGTCAAAAGCTTTATGGAAGTCAAGTGAAATGGCGTATCCCGACATATGGTAAGAATCAGTATAATGCATGATATCAAAATTGTGACGGATTGACTCCGCAATGTTCCTCCCGGGAATAGAAGCATTCTGGTCAGGCAGTCAGGGTGAATGATATAATCTAAAAGTCCTTTTAAATGTGTCGCAATGGGTTTTGCCCCTATCTTATAGTCCACATTCATTAATAAAGTAGGCCAATAATTCCCCAACAAAGATTTATCCTTTCCATCTTTAGGTATAACAACTATGATACTTTGCCTCTGTGATGCCGATAATTCACCTTTCTCGTATCCTTCATTTAAAGAATCTACCACCAAATCCCCACGTAATTCCAAAAGGTACGGTAAAATTCGCATGTTAAACCGTTATTCCCTGGAGATATATTAGTGCCAAAGCTACCTAAAATTGCTAAACACTCCTCATTAGTCAGCTTGACCTCAATATTCTCAGCATTATAATTAGATAAGGTATTAATGTTACTGAGGAAATAAGAGTCATTAACTACATGGTCAGATTGGGATAACTTGGGGAAAAAATTCTTAATTGAATTAATAATATCATGAGCATTTGTAAACATACTATTGCCATCTTTTTACGTATGATGGTTTTTGCTTTCTTGTACTTTTCAAGAGAGGCAAAATACTTCGAGTTCCATCCAATTAACTTTGGACCTAATTAATATGCCTTCTGTAATTTCATTATGCCAATGCTCAAGTTCATCTTTTGCGCTATCCAAATCATTCAAAAGTGAATCGCGGTCATAGGCGGTAACAACCCCCAATGACAGCTCTAGATTAGAAATATGCTCAGATGACCATTTCATTATATCCTTTCTCCGACTAGCTTTACCGCGTGCGTAATGCAAGCAGTACTGATGGATCCTAAATTTCAAAAATTCCCATGTAAGAAGATAACCCTTGAAAGCAGTAGATTCATGAACCCAACTATCAAAATTGGAATAAAAACCATCACAAAAGTTATCATCCCTACACAATGAGTTATTAAACTTCCAATACACCGTTCCAAGGACATCATCCTCCGTGGAGGTGAGACACAGTTCAATAGCCATATGGTCAGTGCTAATTGAATTCGTAATGTCAACCTTTAATACATTATCCTATAAACTATCTGAAATTAGCCAATAGTGTTATCTACTTTGGCACCAAGGTCTGAATGTTTCTTTTTTTCCAATTATACTGCCTAATACAGGGTTTTTGAACCCTCCATATGTCAATTAAGTTAAAATAACGTATTAAGTGATTAACACTGTGAACGACCTCTCTATTATTACAAAACGATAAACTGCCAAGCCTATCTAATTTAGAGTCCATTGGAAAATTGAAATCCCCGTCAATAATTATGGGGATAAAACTGTCATCATATAACTCGTCTAAAACCTTTTGCAGCTCATTCTGTCATTAATTTGACCTGCTCTCTATAGTTCTCGTTTGTCAGTTTGTGGGAGCGTAAATATTAGCCATTATAATGGGCTGACCCTGAATATTAGCCATGATGAAAATATGTCGCTTATAAAATGTACACCTTCAAAGTCAACGTTCTCCTTTATTAATATCATAACCCCATTGCTATGTGAGAAACCGTGTGAAAAGAACATCTTGCCTCTCCAATTAAAACTCCGCCTTTCTTCGTCCTCCTGTTTAGCAGTTTAGAATAAGTTTTCCGAAGAAAACCTAAATCTGAAAAACTTTTTTCTTTTTTATAATCACGCAAACCTCCTTATATTCACTGAGATGAACTTTATATCAATTTGAGATAAATATATTCATATTATGAAGAGCGAGAGAAAAACCGTTTCTGTTTCAAACACAAAAACGGAAATTACAAAACAAAGACAAAAAACACTCATCTACAGATGTGTGTATATTGAGTCATTTTATATATTTTTTTTTTTTTTTGGGGGGGGGAGCAAAGAGCTGTGTAGAAGCTCTTTGGTGGGAGGGGAGGGGGAACTCTCTCGAATCAAAGAGCTCTTTGCTCGAATAAACTGTCTCTAATCTGACTCTGCTTAATCAAGATGATCACGTTTCATTTTTGCCATCTCACCTCCGTCTGTCCGTAAGGAAATCTACCGCCATCCCTTTGTCAGTGCGCCATCTCCCGGCATAAAAGCGATACCGATGACCCTGCTTGTAAGCCTCTTGTACATGTTTTGCCCATTTATTTTTCTCTGCTAGATCTTGTTTTAGTCAGATCGTCACTTAGGTGAAAAGGGTCTTCTCTCAAAACATTTCAGGCTTGTTTTAACAGAAATGTCCAATCCGTATATCTTAGCATCTTAACTAAGATGTGACAAGGTTTTCCTTCTAATTTCCGGCCATCGCGGTGGACACGCTCTATTATAGGGTCCTCCATCTTAAACTTCTCCATCATCAGCTTTCTCACCCAATTCTGGATATTTTCATTTGGTTGTTCACCTACACCAATTATAGAGGGTTGTTTTTTCTTGAATTTCTTTCAGTTCTATAAAGATGACCTTTCAAAAATACAATATCGTTTGCTGTAGCACTGACTACATTTCTAAAAGTTTGATTTGGCGTTTTCTAAATCCTCCTCGATTTCTGAAATACTTTTACACTTATAAATTTATAATCAATCGAATAAATCACTTCAGTCAGTTTGTTTTCAAGCACATCTAGACTCTCACTTTGTTTTTCCTGCACTTCCTGTACCTCTTTAATTCTCTGAATGTCACTAAGGCTGTTCCTTACCAATTGTTCAAATGGTATGTTAGGAGTTTCGTCATCTTGCCTGGTATCTGTGCTTGTCAAACTGCTAGCCGATACTGATCTAGTGTTGGGGCGTTGTTTACCCGTATTTTCTCCTTTTTTACCCTTAGAAGGCATGGTTCAAAATCACCTGCTTGGTATCAGTAGTACAGCAGAAAATAACCGATTAGCTCATTCCTGGTCAGAACTTCAATAATCTTGAGAAAAATTCCCAAATTCGGGAGCTCAACTTGATCGCGCCTGTTTAAGGCATGGTAGCGCTCATTTTAGACGACAGTGTTCCTGCCCGAAAAAATGGCGATGTAAAAGAAGTTATGTGACCTGACGTCAGCTAAAACACCCTTATTGAGAGCCATTTTCCATTATGGGTCTTAGACTTATCATTTCTTGTTGTATATTCTCTTCTAATTAACAAATAATTTTCACTTTTGAAATAAGGTGACGAACCGAGGGGCTACTATTTTACAATCATAAATACTCTGTTTACCTACTAAAATCATTTGTTGAATTAACTTAAAATCACTGCCGATTTCAAATAAACCATGTAATATAGAAGAGTGGGAAACATGTGGAAATAAGAATAACAAATTCAAGGAGATTTCCTGAAAATTGAAGGCTATTTTCAGAAAATTCAAGATTTCCCGAAAATTGGAGAATATTTCTCAAATATTAAAGAAGATCCCCCAAAAATTCAAGATTTCCCGAAAATTCAAGATTTCCCCGTTAGCAGCTATATATTTTACGGAGACTTCATTAACCAGTGCAATGTATTCGCTTGTAACTAGGAAAATGTTCAGTTGATGACATTTGATGACGTAGCAAGGCCACACTCCCAATTCAAGGTTTAGGGGCGCTAACTAAAATTCGATGGTGAAAAAAGAGTTTCCGTTTTACAGCTATGAGCTCTTGCTTCCTAAGAGGTACCCCTCCCTACACCCGTCACCATAACCGATGCTGGCAATTACCCATAGAATGACAAGATAAAGGTCTATTTGAAAATTACTGTGGGTCTGGCTCCCGCCCTGTCCGTCAGGGGCCTGTACACTGATACACTTTCCCCTGAAACGTCAACTTCCCACTTGCTCTTCAAATTACCACTAATTTTACCTCCCAGTAGCGTAGCTAGGGGAAGGGTACACTTATTGTTTGGGTCCTAAGAAAAATTCTAGACAGGTGTGCCCAATATTTTAAGCCTAGGTCAGGGTCAAAGTTTAAATATACCCAATCCTATTGCAAAGCACATCAAATTACTCGGCTGGCCCTGATAAATCCAAAAAGGTATAGTTTGTTAAATTTTTGACCTTTACTTATGTTGCCATGGTTGGAAAATTTTAAAGATCATAGAACTCTCGATTGATTACTATACTGGGGTCAAAACTGAAAAATGACCCAATCCTGTTGAAAATTGTATCAAATTGCTCGGCTGGCAATAAGGAACCCCAAAAGGTAGGCCCTATAGGTTGTTATATGTTTGAGCTATGCTGATGTTTCTATGACTGGAAACATGTAAATGCTATTAAATATTTCATTGGTTACTGTATGGGTCAAAACTGAAAAATACCACAATCCAAGCGCGTAGCCGGAAGGGGGCCCCTCCCCCTCCATTCGCAAAAAAAAAAAAAAAAAAAAAAAAAAAAAAAAAGGTTTTCGCTCACTACGGAAATACCTTTAAAAGAAGGAATTCTCCCCCCACCCCTCCCTCTCAAGTAGCAAACTTGAGATCTAATCTAAATACCAGTAATGAACTATATAGAGACTGGACATAAAAAACTAACGACATCGAAACCCATTACGCATACGTTTTTTCACGAACACGTACTGACGTATGACGTGATACAGACTGACAGTAGGCTTTTGGTGTAGTCGTCGCGTATATCCTACTAACGTATGCTGTGCTCTGTGAGTGGACCACTACTACGCTCTGCAGCAAAAAATAATTTCAAATTACACAATCGGAATCAACAGGAAGGTAAGATTTGTAATCATTATATGAACTTAGGTCTTATTCATGAGAGAAATGCGCCCTTAAGAGATGCAATAACGTGCAAAACTGGTGAACTTTCTGCACGCTCGAAGAACTTCAATGAAAGTGTTCAATCACATTCACTGTGCCTACCAATCACATTAACGGATGTGTATTGTACCGTGAATTCCAGCCGAGTTGTGCGGGGAGTACATTAAGTGACAACTCCGACTCGCCGACAATAATAATTCGTATTACAACGATAAAGCATGCATTTTCAATGCAATCTTTTGTATTTACCTTACCCCTTCCCAATGTGGGTGAAATTTGGTTCATCAGGGGCGTCGGACGCCTATAAAAATTTGAGGCCAGAGCCAGTAGTTAATGACGGCCTGCAGGCGCGGACCCAGAGGGGGGCGCACCCGGCGCACGCTCAGGAAGAATATTCTGTATAAAGAACGCATTTATTCAGGGCCTTTTTAGAAATCTGAAGTGGGGGCCATTTATCAAAAGGGATCTTTTCAGTTTCCATCTCTCTCATGTAGAAGTTTTAGAAAAGCAACAAAAAACATTATCGGCTAAAAAATCTGTTGAGCGGGGGAAAGGAGGGGAACAACTTTACATTGACCACAATCTAATTATGGAGAAACAGTAATTTTGGTGCCTTTGTAATAGTAATAAAAAAGGGACCTTTACTAAGGGGTCAAAATACTTTAGAGGGGCCGCTGGGGGAAGGGGGGAGAAAGGGAGGGGGGGGGGGGTCGCGGTCCACACTTAGTAGACCTACGTTAAAACGACCCTGATGTTTTATAGAAATGATTTTCTGTTAATTGGCTTTAATTATTGTGATTTCTCACAAAACAATCACAATGCTAATTTGGACGTATTTTCTATGTATTTACTTGTCCCGTCCATGTACACTGTCCTCACTCTGTGGTCAAGTGCATTCAGTAAATCACATAGAGGATGCATAGGCGATATGGGATATCCAGACCCCGTTTTAAAAACAACATTTCAGTACCTTTACGATTCCCCCATGGCTGACAATAAGCTCATTTAAAAGAAAAAGAAAAAATGTTTTGAATGGTACAAAGAACCATACAGGTTACCACACAATGTGTTCTAACAATAGGCTTTAGATACCTACTACTTTTCAAATTTTTTACAAAACAATGTTTTTCCTCTTTATGGTCATTTTGTACGTGTTTAATTTTACTTGTAGAACATGCAGAGGGCGCTGTGGGTGACAATTGTATTCCCCTTGGGGGCATAATTTGGCATGTTATGTTATTCGTTGTTCATTGAAAATTGTTATTGCAAACTTTTCTCTCTAAAAATGGGTCGATGGTCCAGGCCTACCCCCTGATAGAAAAAAATCCTGGGTACGCGCCTGCGCGTAGCGTAGTTACAGGAGAACCTTGGGGTAAATACCCCCAGACTTTCATGCACACTTTTCTGAAAGATGAAAAAATCACTTCCTTTGTTATTGAAATGCAAGAACAAGGGGACTTAAATCGATCATTCCGTCATTGGAGAGGGTAAAGGAACCTTCATCAGGGGAAACTGACTAAAATTGAAGAAAATATTGTCACTTTCTCCCATTTTGGGGGCAGTTCCTGCAAATCTAGGGGGCGTTTTTCAAAAATGTCCTCCATATACGTTACACGCCAACCCATAGTGGTGCGTACATAGCGCAGTTACAGTAGGGTAAACTTTACCAAGAGCTAATGGTCTAGGCCCCCACCCCTAAAAAAATCCTGGCTACGCGCCTGCCACAATCCTAATGAAAAGTATATCAAGGGGTCATAAGGAAGCCAAATAGCTATATTTTGTTATATATTTGAACATATTGATATGGCTGGAACATGTGAATATCATTGGACTTTCGATTGGTCACCGCATGAGTCAAAAGTTAATACATAAACTACTCCCAATTATTTTGAAAAGGTGGAACCATATGGTCATAACAGTTAAAGGATTAGTTCAGGGGTCAAGCAAGTCTATCTGATACGAAAAGGGACTTCAAAAGAAACAAAATGGTGAGAGAAAAAACATTCAAAAATCTTATTCCATTAGAAAATATCTGAGTTTAAAGTGTGGTATAATTTGTGTAGAAACGACTGAAATCAGACTAGTTGTGATGTCATAGCCTCAGATTCATCAGTCTTTATGTATTCTATCATATTTTGTCCTACAGTTTTGTGGTTTAAATACCATGGGATATGTTAAAAAAGTAGTTAATCTAAATCTAGGAAGGGTATTTATAATATACCACCTGAACAAAGTTTCCGGAAAATAATCGTAATAGTGAAAAAATTAATAAACTTTCTTTAAAGTACATTAACAATTGTTAGGATTGCGAGGATGAAGACGCTAACTTTCCATAGTAGACTTAGCAGACCAGTCATTTCTACACAGTTAATACAGAGCTTTAAACTTGAATATCTCCTTAACGGAATAAGATTTCTAAACCTTTTTTTCACCATGTTGTTTCTTTTGAAGTCCTCTTTCATATAAGACAGTAAGATGGACATGCTTGACCAATGAACTAATTCTTTATATATATATATAGTTTGCCATATTAAGTATGTCCGTTGTTGGACTTACATACTGTAATCAGGCTTGAGGTATAGGAATCTTTGGAATAGTAAGAGGGCATGACCTCTTAGGGAGCACTTCCCAAACCATTAGTGTCCGCCCCCTGTTTGTAGACAAAGGGGCAATTCATTTTCTAAAAGGGGCACTTTGTAATATTTGTTTTTTTAATTGTGTACACATTCTACCAGTACTTGCACCTTTGACAGTAATTGAGGGGCACTTTTTATTTTCAAACCTATTTCCATCTATTCATTACTTATAGGGTAAAATGGTCTGTCAATGCTGAGATGGGGGAAAGAACTGGGCCAGGACAAGGTGCCCAAAGTGTACTTGTATTACATTGTTTCAGAAGAAAAGAGGACTAAGCCTAGTTTAGTCAATCAACAAAAGGGATGTATAATTGGAGAAAAAAAAAGAAGCTTCTTCTGCTTTTCAAAAATATAAGACAGTCATAAGATAATGTCACCTAGGAGTTACAATTTTGATTTATCCCCGGAGCATTGCATCCTTTTGATGATAATGGCCAGCATAGCTTAGTGTAGTGTGGTTGGGGCAGCCGATACAGCTTGGCTGGGGTAGCTTGTGTAACAAAACTGGTATTTCCTGCTTGGGTAACTGACCCACTTTGGGTAGCGTTTCTGGCCCACTTTGGGTGGCATTCCTGACCCACTTTGGGTAGCGTTCCTGACCCCACTTTGGGTGGCATTCCTGACCCACTTTGGGTGGCGTTCCTGACGCACTTTGGGTGGCATTTCTAATCCACTTTGGGTGGCGTTCCTGACCCACTTTGAGTGGCGTTCCTAAGCTACTTTGGGTGGCGTTCCTAAGCCACTTTGGGTGGCGTTCCTGACTCACTCTGGGTGGCGTTCCTAACCTACTTTGAGTGGCGCTCCTGACCCACTTTGAGTGGCGTTCTTGACCCACTTTGGGTGGCATTTCTGACCCAATTTGGGTGGCGTTCCTGATCCACTCTGGGTGGCGTTCCTGACCCACTTTGAGTGGCTTTCCTGACCCACTTTGGGTGGCGTTCCTGACCCACTTTGGGTGGCGTTCCTGACCCACTTTGGGTGGCGTTCCTGACCCACTTTGGGTGGCGTTCCTGACCCACTTTGGGTGGTGTTCCTGACCCATTTTGGGTGGCGCTCCTGATCCAATTTGGGTTGCGTTCCTGACCCACTTTGGGTGGCATTCTTGACCCAGTTTAGGGTGGCGTTCCTGACCCACTTTGGGTGGCGTTTCTGATCCACTTTGGGTGGCGTTCCTGACCCACTTTGAGTGGCGTTCCTGATCCAATTTGGGTGGCGTTCCTGACCCACTTTGGGCGGCGTTCTTGACCCACTTTAGGAGGCGTTCCTGACACGCGTTCCTGACACACTTTAGATTAGAACAGCTGGTATTACTGACACACTTTTGAGTGTCGTCACTGGAACAACCTGAATTTCATAGAGTTGAAGGTGACATGATGGTTGATGCAGTCTGGTCGTAGCTTGCAATAGCGGCGCCACGGGACTAGGGGTTCCCCCCCCCCACACTTTTCGGCAAGATCAAATTTTTAGTCCGAGGAGAAACTGTCGGGAAGAGGGAGAAGAGGGGGTACAATTTAATCAGTTTACTTTCGTATGACAAGAGCGTGACCATACAAAACTTTTTGGGCCAATTGGCCCCCAGTTAATGGCGCTTGGCGCCGCCACTGGCACGTAGCTTTGTTGACGTAATTTGCATATGGGAGTGGGTACATGATCCACTGAAAGGGTATTGCAGAATCACTTGGCTGTTTATGGATATTGGGACATGGACACAATTCAATCAGTTTACTTTCGTATGATAAGGGCGTGATCCCACAAAACGTTTGGGCCAATTGTCTCCCAGTTAGTGGCTTCCTGCGCCTCCACTGGTAGCTTGGTTGGCGTAATTTGCATAGATAACAGTTTTCCAAGCACAATCTGACCCCTTTTGTTGGCATATCTTGGTCGATGTAAATGACACGGCGTGGCTGACGTACTTAGCATAGCCTGATTGGCATGGCTTGGTTGGTGTACCATGGTTACTATAAATGTCACACCTGGTGCCAATTAGGCCAAACAAGCTATAAGTTATGCAACTGATCAGTGGATTGTCTTCTACTCGTATACTGGTTGGATTCAATGATAGTATAGAAGCCAAGCTTTTGCAGTGCAAATTACTGAAGATGAAGGTGTTTAGACTTTGTGCTTGAACTTCACATTGCGCCCTTCCCTCAACGGCAGCACTGTGTGGGCCATTTTGCCCTGTAACTCCAACAACGTATATGTTGGCATATGGCAAACTATATACTTTGTTTGTACTTTTAGGCACATGCCAGGGAAAGCACACTTAAGTCACATTGACTTGTTTTCAGTGTGGATCTAATGAATTTTGCCAGGATGAAAAGTGGATAAACACCAGGTTAACACCCTGCTCTTTTCAGAAGTATTTAGAGAACCAGGCAGGAGGTGAAACTCCTACCATCGGGGACGGCTTTACGTCCCCTTTGAAGGACGGTGAGCGTTTGAACCATTGGCTGCTTTTCCCAAAGGTCGGGTGTGGGAGGTGTTTGTTTGTTTTGTTTGAAGATGGCTTAACGGCACCACAACAACTAAGGTCAAATTGTGCCTGAGAGTTCAGATCATTCTAGAGGTAGGAAGTAAAGGAAACAGGGGAAGAATGAGAGAAATTTAAGGGCAAAAGGTCAGAAAGCTGTGATCGTGAGGGGAGGTGCATCGAGGGCAAAAGGTCAGAGGGGTGAGGTCTGCAAAACAAAAACAAAGTAGAGAGGTGGAAGAGGAGAATTAAATATGGTCGTAGAGGGAGGCATGATGAAGGAAGGAGATAATTTTATCTGGAGGATTTACATGGGAGGTGTAATACAGAAGACAAACCTCTGCACTTGATGTCAGCGTATATCGTTCTGCATATCTGTGGAAAAATCTCTGTTTGACTCGATTCTGGGACCTCCAGCATATCAGTAGTAGGCTCAGCCAACTGAGCTACTTGCCTCCCTCTTTTTATTTAAACTGTTATGACTATCCTATTAATTTTGTATGCTTTTCGAATAGATTAGAGTAGATGATATATTAGTTTTTGACCCATGCAGTGACTTATCGAAAGTTCAATGACATTTACATGTTTCCAGCTATTTTTAGATTCCTTAACACTAGCTGAGTAATTGGATATGATTTTTATGAGAATTGTTTTTTTACCCCTGCAGTAACCAATGGAAACTTTTATAGCCATAGCAAGATAAGTATATGTCAAACTTATAACAAAGTATACCTTTTTTAGATCCCTTAGGACCAGCTGATCAATTTGATGTGTCATTCAATAGGATTGGGGTATTTTCAATTTTGACCTTGGTTTGACCCTGACCCAGGCTTCAAAAATCGGGCACCCATCTCTAGAAATGCTTGATACACCTTTAACAATAAGTGTGCAAAGTTGGGTGCTTTAATCCAATGTGTCATAATTTTTTTGGTTAAGCCACTGGACTATCAGTTGAGTTCAGTTGTACCAGTCATCTTGGGGAAGGATCCAAAATTTGCAAAAATCATACAATTTTTAATTAGGTCTACAATTCTCTGAAGTTTTTTCTCAAAATTTCTTACTTTTTCCTCAAAACATCAGACTTTATTTTCAAAATCTCTAAATTATTTGCTCAATATATCCAACATTTCCCTCATAATTTTATTTTTGGCTCAAAATATTTGACGTTTTCCTCAGTGTCTGAACTTAATATGTTTGCTCCAAATATCTAACTTTTTGCTCAATATCCTGTAAGGACATAAGTTGATGGTGGTGGTTGTAGCAATTTATTTTCAACTAAACTTTATCACTTAACTGGAAATGTAACAAGGGACATGGATCATTTTATTATTTGAGAATATCAATGTTTTAAAACTTAAATTGATGTTTTTTTTATTTTTTATGAAATCCCTTTTTTTATAAACTAAGCCATGACA
The DNA here is from genome assembly GCA_020152595.1 of Chiridota heheva. Taxonomy (NCBI): domain Eukaryota; kingdom Metazoa; phylum Echinodermata; class Holothuroidea; order Apodida; family Chiridotidae; genus Chiridota; species Chiridota heheva. The sequence goes on along the minus strand of JAIGNY010003408.1, from coordinate 74,616 downwards.
AACTTAAATCATTTAAAGGGGCAATACATCGAAAATGAGGGCACAATTTCCCAGAGACTCGCAAATATTCAGGAAAGCTTTTTAGCCCTTGTGGAAAGCTTCAAAACTTCTGTAAGACCAATATCTATGCCATGTAGTAATCTGAGACTGAGATTCAAAACAATACCACTTATCTTTTGGGAGGCAAAACAGGTCAATGAATATTTGAAATCTGATGGGCCTAGTCCATGTTTAGGTAACTGTGGTTTGCAACTAATTTTAAAATATTACAAAGAATTAAAATTGTAAATTCAGAGTGGTTAAGTGCAGTATCATTTTACTAGCAATACCCAGGACTTGGCTGACAGGAAATTCAAACCAGAAAACCAAAGGTTTTAAAGTTCTGACATGTAATATGGATTGTAAGTTTTAACTCCTTGTATAATAAATCTTATTACACAATGGGCTCAGAATAACAATGACAACAAAATAACTCACAGAACGCCTACTCACAAGAATGGAATTGCAGAAATAATTCAATGCAACCATTTTTCTCCCATACGCATGTACACACTTGCTAACAACATAATCATTCCAAATATGAACTAAAACAGACTTGCAGTTGATAAGATATGAGCATTTAAAGATTTTAACATTAAGCCACTCCTACTCATTTATATGCATGACATCGCCACCAATAACAAAAGGACACATCTGCGATCCATGGGCCATCTGTGTACCATATATGACCTCAATCCCATGTATCTTTCTTGAGATATTGTGTTTACAAGCTTTTTTCCAATAAAATCATGTTAAGCCCAGCCTATTATGCATATTAACCCTTACTCTACCACGCGGTGATATTATCGCCGTTTTGGGTGCCCCGTTTTTGACTTCACCTCCCAGGCACATTTTCAAAAAAGTGCTGGTAGAGTAAAGGTGAATCAACCCGCGACAAGTGCGCCAACTTGAAAATATATGCAGCATGGACCTGTTGGGCGGCCCACCGGGTCACTGAGGTAAAACGAACCCAAGATTGCTGCTCGGAAGACTGGACGGCCCACCGGGTCACTGAAGTAGAACGAGCCCAACTTTGCTGCTCGAAAGACAATAATTAGCCTGTAATTAACCCTCACTCTACCACGCAGCAATATTATTGCCATTTTGGGTGCCTCGTCTTTAACTCTACCTCCCAGGCGCATTTTCAAAAAAGTACTGCTAGAGTAAGGGTTAATGAAGTTCAACATTTTATACCATGAACATATACACACTAGCTAAAAACAATTACACCAAATATGAAACAAAACAGACATGTGGTTGTTAAAATATGATCAATTTAAGATTTAAACATAAAGCCCCACCTACTCATTAAAATGCATGACATCGCCACGAAAAACAATAGGGTACATCTGCGGACCATGGGCTATCTGTGTATCACATATGAACGAACCACGTGCACGTTCATGAGATACTGTGTTTACAAGCTCTTTTCATCAAAATCATGTTAAGCATTATGCATATTAATGATATTCAACAGTATTGTACCATGAACATGTACACACTAGCCACTAACATAACTGCACTAAATATGTAACAAAACAGGGTTATTAAAATAGTAGCATTTCAAGATTTTATCGTTAAGCCACGCCTACTTAATATGTAAGACATCACCACCAAATACAATATGGCACATCTACAAATAATGCATCAAATGTGTACCACATGACATGAATCCGGTGTATTGTTTTTGAGATATCGTATTTATGAGCAAGCGTCATACACATACATACATACACATGTCCTCATGACCACATAGCTTCCTAATGTTATCGCATTGGAACCAAAAAATAATTGATGGGCCTGATACCTCATTCATGCTGGTTAAAAGTACTGGTAGCTACTTGCACCAAGCTTAAAAGCTGAACAATTATCATTGTTTTTTTGTTTTTTCCATTTTCATGTGATGTAATAAGAACAAAAGAAGAAAAGAGAAAAAAGTTTTGTTATTGTTTGATTTCTGTTGTAATGAATTACAAAAATGCATGTTTATTTTGACACATGTAGTTAAGATGTTCAAATGAAGAAATAAACACTTACTAGTGAACACAAAATGTAATTTGATTGAATATTCTTGGTCTGGTAAGTATTTGAAAACAGTGAAAATTTATACTGAAGTGATCTCTAATCACTGATTAAAAATAAAATCACCATTCCATTTCACTGTATTAAAAGTTACAATTTTTAACTGCATGAATTAATATTCTGTGTGAGAATGTTCTATGGTGAACATTATAGTATAATGCAAGCAAAACGTTTAGCACATGGACAATTTTTTTGTTCAGTCTAAAAACAACACTGTGCAAGAAGTAGTATGATTTCAAAAGTGCAACTTTGCATTCTGACAAACAAAACATCAGTACAAGCATGAAGCTATTTCTGATAATTTTATCAAATCCATTCCATTATTTATCAATTATTTATCAAATTTAAAACAGTATGAAAAGGATCTCGCAACCAATATGGAAAAAAGTATTCACAGTAGAATACTAAAAGTTACAAATCCTGATTCCAATATCGATGGAGACTTTTAGTAACAGACCAAAATAGATCATAACGCCAAAATTCCTTCCTGAAATGCAACTTAAAAGCTTTCAGCAATCACGGTTTACTAGTTTACTATTCTTAGAAACAGTCACTTAAAGAGAAGCAGAACCACACTTTTCTCTAGGCCAGTTATTGACATCCAGCCTACCTCTCATTGTTCTATGATACAACCTCGTGGGCCGTGAAAGGAATGGTGTTGTTTGTTATGATACACATCCTTTAAACCATTAGGATTTCATTGGTTCTGGTTGTCCATTTACTGCATGGCCATGTTTTTCCAATTCAGTCCTGAAGGAGAAAAATACAAACAAAATATCCTTATAAACCCTGCTAATATATCAAGAGATTGAGAATACTGTAAATACCCATCTCATTGACTATCGTACTTCATCTCTCCTGATCACCAACTCGTCAACCCATTGAGCCCATGTCCCTTGTATTATAATAATAATAATAATAATAATAATAATAATAATAATAATAATAATAATAATAATAATAATAATAATAATAATAATAATAATAATAATAATAATAATAATAATAATAATAATAATAATAATAATAATAATGATAATAATAATAATATTAATTAGTTCTTATATAGCGCTCACTTCTACACAACAAATATGCAGTCAGCAGCACTTTACACACATGATATACTTACTTAAAAATAACTGAACTTAATAGAAAAAAATTACTGAAAAACACTATGAAAAAGTTGAGTTTTTAGTTTCTTTTTGAAAATGTTAAAATTACTAGAGGTTTTAATGTTAGTTGGTAGCTTGTTCCATTCCATAGGCCCTCCCACAAAAAAAACGCGATCCACAAAAAAAAAAGGCAATCCCCAGAAGTTTTCCTTTGTTTTGATATTACGTGATATGTAGTTTTAGATGCATATTTAAGTTTTCTTTTCATAAAAGTAAGTTACCAAATAATTAGGAGCTAAGCCATTTACACATTTGTAGGACATACATAATAATCTAAAAAGTATTCTTGAATTAAATGGAAGCCAATGCAATGCTTTTAAACATTCTGTTGTACTATCATATTTACTTCTATTTAGGATGAGTTTGCCAGCAAAATTTTGAATCTGTTGTAATCTCATTGTGGAGGATTTGGGGAGGCCGTATGATAATGTACTATAATAGTTGAGCGATGACCAAAGAAAGTACCAACTGTTCAATGTTTGTTTGTTTGTTGGTTGGTTTGAATGTTTGATGAGGACTTAATGGCACCACGACAGCAAGGGTCAAATTGTGCCTGAGAGGTTAGATTTTTCCAGAGGTAGGAAGAAAAGAAAATAGGGAGTCTGAGAGAAGTGCAGGGGCTAATAGCCAGGAAGCTAAGCTGGGATCAAAAGAGGAAGTGCTTGGGTATTAAAAAAGGGGTAAATGTAGGTAGAGGGGGTGGGAGAAGAGGACTAAATATGGTTATAGAGGGAGGCATGATGAAGGAAGGAGTCTAGCAGATAATTCTATCCGGAGGGTTTTTCTGGAAGAGCTTGGCTATGGAGTTGTGCGGGGTGAGGGAAGCTCTGGGGAGGTTGTACAGAGGGCAGGCAAGGGGGACGTGGTGGACTGTGAGAAGGAAATGGCAATTGTTGCAGAGGGGTGAGGGAGCCAGTAAGGAGGATGGAGTGAGTGAGGTGGGTGAGACTTATTCTAAGGCAGGTAATGTGGACGTTGTAGATATGGGAGAGATTGTGGATGGTGGGTTTGGTCGGAATGATGGGCTGAATGTCGTGGAGTTTGTTATCAATTTGGGAGTCCCATGAGGTTTGCCAGCGGTCACGAACAAGGGAAGCGATAAGCGGTTTGATGTCAGAAAGGGTATTTGGACAGGGGGTGGGTTGAGGGCAAGCTTAGCGGCTGAATCAGCTCTTGTTATTGCCAGGGATGCCAACATGGCTGGGTATCCAGAAGAAAATAATAATTTTCCTGCAGAGGGAGAAAGGGAATTAATGGAGGAGGTGGGACATGGGGTTATCCTTTTAAGATTGAGTAAAGAAGTAAGGACAGGACAGACTTGGAGTCTAAGAAGATGGCAAAGTGGCTGAGCGGGGAGTACTCAACATAGTTGAGGGCGAGTACGATGGCCTCGGCTGTCTTGTCGCCTTCCTTGGATCAGTATAGATGGAGGTGTAGTTTGAGAGTTGGTCTTGATTTGGTTGTGGAGGTTGATGAAGAGGTTGGGGTGGGTTTGAGTTTTGTGATGAGTGGAGAGGCTCAGGTGGAAGGAAGGGAGGAGGTGGCCCAGGGAGGAAAAGTGGGCCAGGAGAAAGTGCCAAGAGCGGCGGGGTTGAAGGGACTGTTCAGGGGACTTTCTATCCCAATGGCTATGTAATACCTTAAGCAATACAAATTGTACAAAGCACTTGTTTGTGGAAGGATAATTCTGTATCCTGCCATACCCCCAAACACTTAATACAATTGCTTTCGTTTATGTGTACATGATTGATATTAATGCCCTTAGTAACACATTTCGTAATTTAAGATTTACTCGCAAATTTGATATATTCAGTTTTACTATTGTTCAACGGAAGTCTATTTTCTTTTATCCAATATGAGTTTGTTTTTGCAGTCTTCAAGAGCCCTAATACAATTTCTCTCATCCTCGGGGCTATTTGATTTGAAAGAGTCATAGTATTCTGTACAACCCAAGACAATGGGAAAGATATTCTCTTTATTAATTGCACTCTTCACCTATACTTCACATTATTTAATCTAATTATTTATCTATTCCTTTGAAATTGACAACTTTTTAGCAAGCATTTTAATGAACTTTAATCTAATTACATACTTAGTTAATTAGTTTTGATTAGATAATTGTATTTTCTACTGAAAGGCATCACTCCAAACTACAAGAAACCCTAAAATAGTGTGGCACCAAATGTGTTTGCTGTACACAGTATACATAATATCCTCCGATCAAATGAAGTAGGGAGGGAGGAGATAATAATTTGAGACAAAGCTACTGTAGAAAATAGCAGAATACCTCAATTGTTTAGAAAAATCATCTTCAACGTTGCCGTCATCCCAGTCATCCTCCCACACATTGGAGTCTGTTGGATCCTCTTCTCCTCCATCCCACTCTGCAAAACAAAACGAAGGCATTGGTTAACAGAAGTGCATCTTTACAAACATGCACGATCAATTGGGCAGGCACATTTTAAATGTCTGACAGCGTACAGCAAAACGATGATGCGATGGGCATGGATTGGGCTTGCATGCTTTTTTTTGACACGCACGCTTGAAGAAAAGACATAAAATTCAGGAAATGTTTGTGCAACACGTGCAAAGGTAGATTTATTCAAATAGCTGGTGGAACTGTTAATCTTCAATTACATGTGTACACTCACGTCAATAGTACATTTGGTTAAGTCTGATTACAGGATTCTCATGTTGTTCAACTGTTTTGAGTCAATTTTGTCAAGAAAACCCATCATTGTTTCACTTTTGAGGAACAATTTCACTTAGATAACCAGCTTACCAGGTTTTTGAACATCCTAGCTACAAGGTGTCTAATTTTTGTAACATATGGAACTTAGGAAAGCCAGAGTTGATTATTGTTAAAGGACTGGTAACATGTAGAAGCAAGTTTGATTTAAACTGATGTTTGACACTCACTGAATACTTAGTGACCCCTATTTCTCCATAATAATAATTGGAAAAGTGTAAAAATTGTGTTATTTCGAAGTTCAAAATAAGCACTTTCTGTGGTGTCCACAAATTTATTTAAATATGTGACGTTGCAAGTTGTAGACCCCGCAGAAGTGCCTGTGTAAACGTGTACAAAGTAATCACAGACCTAGAATGTCGTCAGCAAAAAGTGAGGAAATTTAAACCTCTGATAACTCAGATACAGAAGATTCAGAACTTGACACAGACATTACAAACCCCCATAGTATACCTGAAGATGCAATCCAACCATAAATGTTTGAGATTATTACCAGGGAAGTTAGCCACTCTGAGCTAAATGAACGAGAAGTTACAGACCTATACATACATGTATTACAACAAACCCTTCGCGACACCTTCACAACACCGCAGATTTAAAGTAACTTACGAATACATTTTGAAAATAATTAGTGCCTCTCGGTCTCATCTGGTACATGCACTTATTCATATAATTATCTCCTTTTCGTCTAAGCTATAACATCATGTGATCTATCTCCTAGAAATCACCAAAAGAAAGCTAAAAGTTAAGGCATACAACTGGACTTGAGCTAGTAGTAGCCAATAAATACACACAATACATGCATTGTATGTGTATAGGCCCACGTACAGACAGTCGGAGATCAGTGATATCACTGTCCAACTTGACATGTCACCAAATTTTAACACCAAAGTTAAGTCGTTTATATACACAACAAAAAAGGCTTCTTCTAAGATTGTAAAGACAGACATTTTTTAAACTACAATAGTATTAGAAAGTTGTTTCAAACTAAAAAACACATCAGTTGATACCAAAATGGCTAAATGTTACAAGTCCTTTAAAGAGGGCCTACCATGGAAAAATAAAATCGCTGAAAAGCTGCCTATGGGTTTTTATTACCCTCAATTTCAAATATCCAACTTAAAAATCACGAAAAATGATCGTTTAAAGAGGAAAAAATGTGTTTAAAATTGCCGTTTTTCATCGACGCCAAAAAAATAAAAAAATGTAGTGAGGTCACTGCTTGATGATGACGTAGGGTTAGGCACCCATTTGCAATTACGTGAATAGACTGTGGCCAAATATTATTACTAGCTGATTGTATTGAGTTAGTGTGTAAACTGTACTGACACAGTGATTCTGATTGTACGATACTGTTGATACTGTGATAGTGATACGCTAGCTTTTCGAAGAAAAATCAAGAAAATGCCATTTCGTTGTGTCGTTGGTGGATGCAGCAATAAAAATGTAAAAGGTGTTTCGATGCACAGGTTTCCACAAGACGCTAAACAATGACGTTTGTGGATTAGATTTGTGCAAACTACCCGGAAGGACTTTAGCTCTAACGACGTTACACAGTCGAGTGTTATTTGCGGAGACCATTTTGCAGAAGAATTTTTCCCCTTAGACCAGCGTTTAAAAATGTCGTTTGGTCTAAGCACAAAATCATTTTTGTTACCCGGATCGGTACCAACTATAAAGAAAGGGAAAAAAGATGATGCCACCTCAGAAATGATGGGTGAACCTACACTAGTTACAGATAATACTAGGCCGGATGAGAATACCAACGTTGGGCCTGGTCCAACCACCACCACCGCCGCCACCGCGGCCACCACCACCACCACTACTACTACTACTAGTGATAGTGCTACTGTTTCAAGTTACAGTAACGTTAGGCCTACAACAACTACAAGTTCAAGTACAACTAGGCCTAGTACAAGTAGTACTGTCAGCTCAACAAGGCCAGCGAAGAAGGCAAGGCTTTCTTCGGAGTATCGTGCAAGGAAAAAGGTTAGTCTTCTAGGTTACCTAACATTAAGTTGTTATTTTTTTCTCAAGAATATAGGCCCTCTACTTGAACCTTAGACCTTCCATTTCATGTCATATTTCATAATATTTTTTGGTCCAATTTGATTAAATTTCAACTACATATAAGTTGATACAACAAGGAAGAAATCTTCAAGTCCATGGATGTACATGTATTAATCCCCCTCCATTTGTGTTCTAATCTTCTCGCAAATCCCCCCCCCCCCCCTTCCCTCAGTCTACCCCGTTGCCAAGTGTAATTTCAAGCCTCTCTTTAGTCTTACCGGCCTTACACTAGTCAACTGCAATGTACACATGCAGTACAGACTTTTAACTTGCCGTCGCCGCACCGAACTGGGAGCGGCGTTTCGGCAACTTTTTTCATGATTCTAATTAAGTTAACACCTTAAATTATGCTGTAATTAGCTTATGGTTCTATGTCGTAACTCGAAGGTATCAAATTTTCTGGTGATTTTTTTTGTTTGCAATTGGGTGAGATTTCGTCTGAAAACTACCTCAATATTGAGCTTCTTATTTTCCAGGTCTAATAAGCACTACTTCAACAACTATGTGCGCGACTGTAAAAACTCCCTTCAAATTCTGAGCTAGAATAAGGTAATTCAAGTTCAGAATTTTCTCCGGAGCTGTCACTGTTACTAGCCATTTGTACACACGCTATAATGCGGAAACGCAGCACTGGCAAATTGTAAACAAACAAATGGGTGCCTTACCCTACGTCATCATCAAGCGGTGACGTCACTACAGATTTTTTTTTTTTTTTTTGGGCGTCGATGAAAACCGGCAATTTCAAACACATTTTTTCCTCTGTAAGCGATCATTTTTCGTGACTTTTAAGTTGGATGTTTGAATTTGAAGGTAATAAAAACCCATAGGCAACTTTTCAGCGATTTTTTTTTCTCCATGGCAGGCCCTCTTTAACTATTACATATGTACATAACAGTCGGAGATCTGACCTCGCTATACCGCCGTTATCCCATGTTGATTAAACATTTACAGCTGACCCGGAAGTCGTTTTGCAGTAGCTCCGACGATGCAGTTTTGAGCTACCTAGAATTATCAGTCAGTTTTTAATACTGAATATTCAGATTTAGTGACGTCAAATCAAAATTACATGGCTACCTGTTGAATATGTAGTGCACGTAGAGATATGGATATTCAGCACATTTTTGCGATCAAACAGGTGCATTTAACTGCAATCCATTTCCATCGGATGCTTTAGAGATGAGTGGCGAGTCTGCACTTTTGGTTTTGTGAATTTCTCATAGACAGCCAGATATGGACTTGCATATAGTACCATGTAACGGCCGAAAGTTTAAATTATCGTTCAATTTTACTTTCCCACTTGTTGAGTGTGATGTTTCTTGTAAATTTAATATTTTTGTGGAATTTCCGGTTTGGGGCTCCTTATCGCAGCCTAACGTGTTGTAGTACTTACATCATTTTTTATCGTACCTATTAATACAGGAGCTTAGGGTCGAGAAGGTGCAATACTAACCATCATGCAATTTTATGCCAGTTGATATTTATATAGAGTCTAGTCTAACATTCGGGCTTAGTTTTTCTTCTTCCTGTTTTGTTATTCTTACAAATCACTCAGTTCTGTATTCAGTGTTTGTTCCCCAACGAATATTAGTCTAGTACGCTTATCATTTAGCCAGGCTGTAATGACATTAGGCCTACAACTTGCATGCTAACTCTTCTTAAGACAGATTTTACATTAACAATTTGCCATTGGGCATATCATTACTATCAGTACTAATGAATTGTCTATAGCAGTTGTTTATCTTTTGTCCTGTACATGCAGCAAGGGGTATGCCTCAGTTTCACAATGTGTCTTTTTAAATTTACATTAGAAAAAAGAAATTAACTGTTTTTAGACCTAGGCCTAATAGTAGTACTTCCCGTAGTACCGTCGAGCTGATGTCAGCCATGTTAGTATGACTGCCGTTAGTGGTGGCTGGCCGTATGGCAATCCCAATGTCAACCCGTACTGAGGGATGTGTATAATAACTACGTAAGACCTAGTACTCCCTGTCGGACTGATGCCAGCGTGTTACTATGGCTGTGCTGCCGTTAGTGATGGCTGGCCATCCGAGGGTGCTACAAAATCCTATACCCTCCTGTACTATTTTAAGCGAGGTGTTAAAAGTATACGAAAATCTCAGTTTTAAGATCTTAATGAAAACAAAACCATTCTATTTTCTTTTTGGCCCACAATGATTAGAATCAATGTTTGAAGCCCATTCATGTCTTCAAAAACTATTTTTAAGGTGATTTTAGTTATTTTTATTGACTTATTTTGGATTACTTTTCTTTATGTAAAAATTGCTGACGAGCTCTTCAAAGTACAGTCACTTCAAAACACTGTCATCGTGGCTATAATATTTTAGCAGGGGTATTATATTTTAGATTATTTGAGGGAAAAAATTAAGATAATTCTTATAAAGTACAATTATATAATCTAAACATTTCTTGATGTTTTATATGTTTTCGCACACAGTTTTTTTAGCAAAACTATTTAATAAAATTATATGAACAAAGATTTAAATGTTGTCAGTGAAAAATCAACTTGCAGTTTAGTGGAACGTTCTAAAAAAAATTTGCGAACATTGAATAATTAATCACAAACGTGCGGTGAAAATGACGACCAAAATATGAATCTCAGAGAACTTTATCCCGTTGTGGTGCTAAATAGGTAAATATTTAGGGAAAGTTTTCATTGAAAAAGTGTATTATTAATCTAAGTAATATAACTATATCCAAAAAGTAAGTTATTTTTCAATCATCAATTTTATACAACGTGTGAATTTAAAAAAACAGGAATTGTACCTAATCTATAAGAACCCTCGTCAGTCAGGAAGAATCCTAGACTTTTGGTGTAGTAAGAAAATACACCAAAACTTGGGAGTTCGTAGTATTCATCAAGATCCATGAAGGCTGCCATTTTAACTTGTGATAACGTTATATGAATAGGATTTTTACTAAGAGAACGGTAGTAATTGTGTAATGTAACGTATGATATATGTACATGGTATCAGCGATGACTGAGCCATCATGAAATCCTGTGTCAAGAGGGTTGTTCAAAAGGTCAACGGAAGTCTTTTGTTATTCTATCGCGAAGTCCACAATGAAATTAGAAAGTCTGCGGTTAAATCTAATGAATATTCATTTAATATTGGTTTTTCGTTTAAAAAATACCCCCTGCGTTCTCATTAAAAATCCCCATTGACTTAACGTTATCACTACAATTAAAATGGCGGCCTCCATGGATCTTAATGAATACGAAGCTCCAAATTTTGGTGTACATTTTTTGTATTTAAATGTTACTGTATCGGGTAACAATTTTATAAAACTCTAGATTAATGGAAACCATGAATTTTAGTTTTGAAATTGTATTAAAATGTTAATGTGTATATATGATGGGCAATGCAAAATGGAGCCCATCAGAAATTATTTTCCCTATGAAGTAGAAAGCACAGATTAAAAGTACTTGCCTGCCTTTTATTGACTTTCAGTTGCCTTTGTTTGAGACATTGTATTGTAAGGCTTACTAAGTGTTTTTAATTTTGCCATGAAGCTGCTATTTACAAGTGCTAAAGCTTTTACTTCCTTTTTTATTTTTAAAGCTTTACCATACCAGTAACTGTGTACTTCTAGAGACATATAACATTTACCACTTTTTGGATCCCTCTCTTTTTACTTTTATATATCATGTGTGTGCCAAAGATCAGTATGTTTTTCATTTGCCATATCTGATGCCAGTACAAATGCCTGCCTTAATGTACAGTGTATTCATTTTCTTTGTTTAAAGAATGCATGTGTGTGATACAAATTTAGAAAGAATGAAGTTTTTTAAGAACATTCATTATATTAATTTATTATTTTTACAGGTACCAAAGTCTTTTCTTGCTGTTTTCTTTATATATATATAGAACAAGTTAACCATTCCAGCAAGCAGTAACTTACGTGCCAATGATGACTTGTATTCTTTCCACTAATCCCTTGAGCACTTTCAAGTTTGGCTCATATATATAGTATATGATAGTTTATGTGCAGTACGATTTTTTTCTCATGATTACTCAAACATTTTTATATTTTTTTTATTTTCACAGGTACATATGCATCAGTACAGTGATGGATGAATGCTAAATACTAAATGGTTTTTTTTTATATTTTCAACCAAAAAACTATTACGAACTCTTTTTAGCAGCCATTGGTAAGTATGTCAAAAGTGAAAATGTCATGACGCCTGTCATTTCATTAACCATTGCTGGGCTTTTATTGAATGCCACTCTGCCCCCCCTCCCTACCATTGCGGGGCTTTTATTGAATGCCACTCTGCCCCCCCCCCCTCTCCTCCCTCCCCAAGATATTGTATGATCTGCTACTGTTTTTCATTGAGTGATCAGTTAGTAGCATTGAAGATAAGTGATGTCCAGTTTAAATCCTGAAAGTGAATTTACTGAAACCAGGGGCCGTCCAGATAGTGCATTCACAAATGAGTGGCATGGGTCCTGCAAGTGGCTATGGGCATGGACAAATTTAACCAGTGCTGGAGAGCAGTTAGCCTAAAAGACTATTGTTTGCCATATACATTTAATTGGATTAGCAATGGTGTCTTCATTGTTTATCATTGAATTGCGGATGATTGTGGAGAAGTTGTGAAAAGTACAAATAAGTTTGTCTCTCCAAATGTAATTGGCTGGTAAAGAAACACATGTTATTCAAGTGATAAAGATGTTACAATCAGTGTCTTTCTTTCTACTTGTACCTTGGGAGGACATAATTGATTACTTTTCTATAGACAGGTTTCAAGTTGTTTACAAAGAGCTGTAAATTCAGAATACAACAACTTTTAAATTTTCTTGTACCTGACCTGACCTGCCCATAAATTAATTGGTCACAATAAAGTGAGTTGGTGTGTACAATAGCCACATGAATGTTATTTTTTTTAAAGTTATTTTGTAATGCAGCTGTGTAAAAAAAAAAGAAAAAAAAAAGCTGTGTAAAACTGTAGTATGTTTGAAGTGTTGGTAGCGATTAACAGCATAATATTTGTGCTCTTCATGTTTGTACCTTTTAAACTGTACAGTTTATTTTTTGACATATATTAGCTATGTACAGTTTTACAACTATAAATGTACATATGAACAGTAAGGAATGAGAAAATGTGTCTATTTTTCTAAGAAGCACCATGATTTATCACTTGTGAGCTTCCTGTGCAAAGTAGTCATAGTACAAAGTTTTGCCTTGTTTGTATCTGTCTGGTTTTCTATTTGTGTAAGGTGGAAAGTGCATTATATTGTATGTATTAAAGACTGGGTGACATATATTAAAGCCGGTTTGGGTTACATATATTGTTTTATTAAAGACTGTCTGGGTGACATATACTGTATATATTTAAGGCTTTCTGGGTGACATATTGTATTTATTAAAGACAGGGTGACATTGTGTATATATCTAAGGCTGTTTGGGTGACATTGGTTTTATTAAAGACTGTCTGGGTGACACACTGTATATTGTCTGGGTGACATATACTGTATATATCTAAGGCTGTCTGTGTGATACGAGGAAGTGCCATTCATTTTAATTTTATAGAAGTGTCAGATTTTTTATATTTATAACAAATAATATTAAAGAAACTTACAGTAATACACACTTGATGTGGAGTTTTTTTGCCAGCTGTTTATATTTAAATTGTGTATTGATAGACTTACATAAGCACTACCCTTTATTCAGATTAACTTGATAAAGATGTATTTTTATTGGTTCTTATTTTGTTGCATTTGAAGATAACAAGAGTTATTATCATTTAATCTGTCTCCATTGTGTCTTATTTATTACTTTTCTTAAATTAAAGTATTCCAAAGGTGGATGTAAGGATGGTCAATCAAGTCATTGAAGGTATTGGTGTGCTAATTTTACTTCTGTATTGTTTGAATCAATTTCCAGTGCACCCATTGTGGTTAACCTCATCCTGAATTCACCTTTGAAGTATTTTGAGTTTTTTCTGTAGCTGTTTTAGCATTGTGTTGGCAACCTTGTTTAAGCTATAAACTGACTGGAAAAAAAAAAGATAATTCTTTTGGAACTAATTAAACTGATTTAAAACTTCTTTTTGAAAGTTCTCATCCTCATTTAGCCCAAAGATTCAGGGTCAAGCCTGAACCAAGTCACACCACAGACTAGAAAATGATACCTGGTGCTTCATTGTCTTGTGGTGGGCATCCCAAGGAAAGTGGGTGTATATGCAAAGGTTTATGGGGAGAATATATTTGTTCTATGTGAAGTATTGCCAAGTAATATTTCCTCTCCTTTGTTTCGCCTATTTCCCAACATTGCAACAAGGATCTTCCCTCTCAACCTCTCAAAAAGGACTGGGAATGGCTGAAACGCCCACCTTTTTCCTTGTAATTTCTGGACCTTGACATCACAGTTCGACCCTTCTCACAATTGTCTCCCCTCACCTTTCCCTTTTCACCCCTTCCCCCTCCCCCATCACCCCCTCCCCCATCACCCATCCTTCATCACCCCTTCCCCTCCCCATCACCGCCACACTCATTTTTTTTTTTTTTAAGGCTGGCTGTGTCATTTGCTCCTGATGTTATCCATTCACATTATATTTTGCAAGAGGAAAAGATAATGTATCACGCGACCAAGTACTGAAGGACAACACCATGGATTACTTTGACGTTACATTTTGTGTTTTATGAACAAATACCGAACACAGTGGAGGAAATGAATGGGAGATGAGAAGCAATATCTACTCCCTGCCTCAGTTGGACTTAATTTCCACACCCACTTTTGAACTAACAATTTTTTGCTAAACTGCCAAAATGCATTTGTGTACCATATATGAGGGTCGAATCCAGGCGCGGACTGACACATAAAAATATACCGGTCCAGGTAAAATGACCGGTGCCTTCGTCTGACCTTACCACGCAAAAAATGATAAGTGTCATAATGTTTATTCGTTCATTTGCATGAAGCATACAAATATTTTTGTTTTATTTCCTGAAAAAAATTAAATTAGCTAGTCCAATGGGCCAGCGGCCAAACTCAAGTTATGGGGGAAAAGTCGATCAGCGTGTTGGGACAGGCGCCTTGGACCACTGGTCCAGGGTCAGTTGACCAATCTGCCCCTGGTCGAATCCATAACTTCATAATTATTGCAAGCCCAGTTGCAAATAACACATTAGGGGCAAACTATGAACTGTCCCCCTTCTCGTCATGTTGTTAAACCCATTCTTCTCTTCTTTCATTTACTATCTCATCCAATTTTTTTTAACCCCACCGACTGAACCCCCATATAATCTCCAACCCAAATTTACCCAACCTTTATTATGTCTTTTTTATTTTATTTAAAAGCTTAGCTTATTTGTAAAGTGTTCACCATACTGCTAAAATGTACCAGAAAAGTGTCATTTGAGATGTACTGTTTTATCCGATCTTACTTTGCCCTTATCAATCGTTTTCAAATAATTGAATCTCCCAAATTGAGTGTTGGAACCAGGCTGCTCCCGCAATTGCACTGATAGAACCAGTGTACTCCCGCAACTGCACTGATAGAACCAGTGTAATGATGATTAATATTCAAATTTCTGGTCATATATGTTGAATATTCAGCGTTCAAAATGGCGACTATCACACGCGTGTTTAACTTTCAAAATCTGCATGCAAACGTTTTGTGAACTACCGTTTACAGCGTAACTGTCTAGTGTCGATTAGTTTTTTGTGTCAAGAAGTAAATTTCCTACAATTTTAGCTATGAAATTCTTTTGTTGATTTTGGAAAAGTCAATTTAGGCCTAATTTTCGACCATCGGCCGATACGTTCGATCGGACTAGTGGTAGGTCTTGACCTGATTTTTTCCAGTTGTTTATCAGTATACATAAGGGTTAGGCTGTTCTGTGTTTGCTTTGATAATATTTCTCCATCAAGTTTCAATCATTTAAGTTAATTTGACTTATAAAGGGTGAAATTTTGCTCAAAGTTGTGCCGTACATTGCATTTGAATTTCGAGCCAAATTCAAAATTGTATGACGTCCGCAATGTTTTAAGTTTTCAGGTCAAACGAGGTCAGATTTCCGACTGATAAACGTTACGTAAAATGTATAAGCTATATTTTGTGTGCACACGTAATGTATCAGCTGAAAACGAACATTTGAGTCAAAATTCAAACTGCTCTGCCTGGATTACTGTTTTTCATTTTCATAGAAGATTCTGAATGGTCTTCTCTCCACACTGTTGCAATTAAGGAGGTATGCGATGTGACAATATGCTTTAATATGTCAACATACAGCACACACACAATACACCACTTTAACCAGTTAACTTGATATCAAGTTACAGTATTGAAAGTGCTTTTACATAAAACCTAGTCCTATGAGTCATACCTAAAGTATGTCCAGTGTCCAGTGAAAGATATATATCATATGTATGTGAGGACTGTTTCAAAACACTTTATATTATGTTAGAGTAGAATAAAGATTATACTGCATTACTTGTGTATCCTGCTTCTTGAATTGGAATAACCACAATAGACTGCAAATATTGTGACATGGTGTCAGAAGTGGAGACTGGAAGAATAATTGCAAAGGAATACTTCCAGAGACTTTATGTCTGGCAGGATCTTTGAAGTCTTTCTATCAGAAGTGGGGAGTTGTTAGCCGGAGGACAACTCCCTAAATCAGCTAAGTGCTCTTTTCAAATTTATATTTCATGTATATGCTGTTAATCTGCTTGAAAGAATTTTGATTTGATGTCAATTTAATTTGAAAGAATAGACAATGGAGCAAATTAAACCTCCTTCACATCCAGATTTCGAGGCAGCCAGTTTGCCACAGATGTGGAAACGTTGGAAGGAAGAATTCCAGCTGTATATCGATCTGGCAATGGATAAGAAAGAAGAAAAGCTTAAAATTCAGATGTTCCGATATCTAATAGGGACAAAAGGACGAGAAATTCTAGCTACGTTGGAAGTCCCAACTCCTATAGTTACAGAAGGGTCAGGTAGTTCAACGCCACCAGAACTGAAGTTAGTGGATATATTAGCCGCATTTGATAAGCACTGTGATCCCAAACGCAATGAAACTGTTGAAAGATACAAATTCTTCACACGAGATCAGCAGCCTGGAGAGGGAATTGACGTTTACATTACCGAGCTTGAACTTTTGACGACCACCTGCAACTTTGAGCAATTACAAGACTCACTGATTAGGGACCGCATAATTTGTGGGATAAAAGACATCTCACTGAGAGAACGACTTCTTCGAGAAGGGGAATTAAACCTAGAAAGATGCATATCAATATGCAGAGCGTCAGAGCTGAGCAAGGAACGAATAAAAACACTCGAACAGAATGATGCAGTCCATGCAGTAAAACACAAGAATCGTCCCAATAGCAGACGACCAACTACTGGACAGAGTTGCAAGTTCTGTGGGTACAGGCATGAACTGGTCCGGGAAAAGTGTCCAGCATATGGAAAAGAATGCAAGATATGTAAGAAACCCAATCATTTTGCGAAGAAATGTAGGCAGCGGGGCCGTCAGTCCAAAGTTCATGCCATGGAGACCTACGACGACGCATGCTCAGATGATTCCAGTTGCAGTTCTGGAAAAGAATACCAAGAAATAAAATGTGTAACTCTGATAGACCCAGAGACAGTAAACAACGTGAATATTCCAGACAAAGAGTGCAAAAGTCAGGTGTATGCACACATGATAGTTAATGACAAAGAAGTGAAGTTTCAGCTCGACAGTGGATCCACATGCAACATTCTGCCTGCTAGTATGCTAGATGGCAACAGGCCGCTGGATGAATGTTGTCAGGTGTTGTCTTTGTATAACAATACCATCATCAAACCAAAGGGGACATGTATGGTCAAGCTACGGAATCCCAAGAATTCCAGGAAATATAAAGTGAAGTTTATCATTGTAGGTGATGATCGGTGCGTGCCACTACTTGGATGTAGTGCAGCCCAGCAAATGGATTTGCTAAAGATTCAACATGAAAACATCTACCTGGTGAATGACAAAGTAAGTGACGCTCAAATAACGATGACAAGTCTGTTGAATGATTACCAAGATGTATTTCAAGGAACTGGGTGCCTACAAGGTCAGTATCACCTGGAAGTTGATCCAACAGTGAGACCAGTGGTTCACCCACCTCGAAAAGTGCCGGTTGCAGTTAGACAACAGCTTAAGGCAGAACTAGATAGACTTACAAGAGAGAATATCATCGCTCCAGTGACCAAGCCAACGTCATGGGTGTCCAGTTTAGTGACAGTGATGAAGCCAGGCAAAATGAGACTATGTATAGATCCCCGTGACCTGAACAGAGCATTAAAAAGAAGCCACTACCCAATGCCAACAATTGATGAGATGCTTCCTGATCTCAGTGATGCAAAAGTGTTTTCAGTCTTCGACGCTAAGAATGGGTTTTGGCACGTGGAATTAGATGAGGAGAGTTCCCATCTGACTACCTTCAACACGCCACATGGGCCGTACCGTTGGTTGAGAATGCCATTTGGTTTGTCGACAGCGCCGGAAGAATTCCAGCGGCGCCAGGATCAGGCACTGGAGGGACTACCTGGAGTGAAAACAATAGTAGATGATATCCTTGTGTTTGGAGAAGGCAAAACACAAGAAGAAGCAGTCAAAGATCATGATAGCAAACTGAGGAAACTAATGCAGAGATGCAGAGAAAGAAACTTGAAGCTGAACTCCAAGAAGATAAAGCTGAAGCAAAATCAAGTGCCATTTATTGGACACATGATCACAAACAAAGGCTTGAAGCCAGACCCAGCTAAAGTGCGAGCAGTGCAAGAGATGCCAAATCCAACAGATGTAGGCGGAGTCCAGCGGTTCCTCGGATTTGTTAATTATCTCAGCAAGTTTCTACCTCGGTTGAGTAATTTGTGCGAACCACTACGGAAATTAACCACGAAAGAGGCGGAATGGTGCTGGCTTGATGCTCATGAAAAGGCAGTAAAGGAAATCAAACGCCTGATAACAGCCCATCCTGTCTTACAGTACTACGATAAAGACAAAGAACTTACTCTCCAAACCGATGCCTCAGAAACTGGACTGGGAGCAGCCATCACACAAGATGGAAAACCGATAGCTTTCGCAAGCCGAGCTTTGACGGATACAGAAACAAGATATGCCCAGATTGAGAAAGAGCTACTTGCAGTGATATTTGGAATGGAAAGATTCCATCAATACACGTATGGAAGGAAAGTCAATGTTCAGTCTGATCATAAGCCATTGGAAATGTTCGTGAAAAAACCCCTCCATCGTGCGCCAAAGAGGTTGCAGCGGATGCTGTTACGACTACAAAGATATGACTACGATATAGTTTATCACCCTGGGAAGATGATGTACCTTGCCGACACCCTAAGTCGAGCGTATCTCCCAGAAACCGGGAACAACCAGACTGATATCGAGACCGTCAACATGCTGAAGTCTCTTCCGATCTCCCTAACACGGCTGAACGACATCAGACAATACACAAAAAGGGACCCAACCTTGCAAGCTCTAAAAGCTGTCATCCTTGATGGGTGGCCTGAAGACAAAGGACAATTACAGAATGATGTCGTGCCGTACTTCAATTTCAGAGACGAAATGACAGTACAAGATGGAATCATCTTCAAAGGTCAACGTGTGGTCATACCACACACACTCAGAAAAGATATGACCAGCAGAATTCATTCATCCCATTTGGGTATTGAAGGTTGTTTGCGACGAGCCAGGGAATGTCTTTACTGGCCAGGCATGAATGCAGCAATCAAAGACTACATCAGCACATGCGATGTTTGCCGTACCTTTGAAACAAGACAGCAGAAAGAAACACTGATACCTCATGATGTTCCAGAACGCCCCTGGGCCAAGGTCGGTGTGGACCTCTTCCATTTCAACCAGAACAACTACTTGGTCATTGTTGACTATATGTCAAACTATTGGGAACTTGAATACCTTAACAACACCACATCCACAACGGTCATACACAAATTGAAAGCCAACTTTGCAAGACACGGCATCCCCGACACAGTCATCTCTGACAATGTACCTCAGTCCTCATCAGATGACTTTAAGAAATTTGCAAAGGCCTGGGATTTTGAACATAAAACTTCATCACCAGGTTACCCCCAAAGCAACGGCAAGGCCGAACAAGCTGTTAAATCAGCAAAGATCCTCATGAAGAAAGCTAAATTGTCCAAATCAGATCCCTACCTAGCCCTTTTAGACTTCCGAAACACACCAACCCAAGGAAT
Organism: Chiridota heheva; assembly: GCA_020152595.1. Lineage (NCBI taxonomy): Eukaryota > Metazoa > Echinodermata > Holothuroidea > Apodida > Chiridotidae > Chiridota > Chiridota heheva. The sequence continues at coordinate 54,275 of JAIGNY010003408.1, read as the reverse complement.
GGAAAGCAGCCCAGCACAACGACTTTTTAGCCGGAGAACAAAAACACTTCTTCCAATGAATCCCAAGCTACTCCAGCCCCAACATGTCCAAAACACTACAAACAAAATCCTAAAGAACAAGCAACGACAAAGTTTCTACTATAACAAAGGAGCAAAGGACTTAACCCCATTAAAAGCAGGAGATACGGTTAGAATAACACCTTTACGTGGAGAAAGGGAGTGGAGCAAAGCGAAAGTCAGAAACCAGACAGGGATAAGATCATATGATGTGGAAACAGGACAAGGCCAGATGTACCGAAGGAACAGAAGACATCTCAAGAAAGTCAAGAAGATGTTAAACACAAATCCAGTCAAAACTGAACAGGAGATATATACTACAGAAATGCCAAGTACAAATACAAAGCTAGAAATACAAAAGGAACAGATTGCCCGACAATACACAAATTTACAAAACACACCAGTTCAAAACATTACACGTTCTGGCCGTACAGTGAGAAAACCCAAGTATCTTCAAGATTACACCACCTAAATTTGTACACTACATAACTTTAATAAAACATCACATACGAAGTAATTTAAGGGTAGATCAACATTAAAAGGACCTTGCTGTATATGAAAACAATCAGTGAGAACTCAAGAACTTGTAGATTATATTGTGAACTTTAGTTAAGCTGAATATAAAGACTGTAGAATAGAGAACTTTAAATGCATGCACATTATGTGTACTTAGTATCAAGACTTATTACATCATGTAATTGGAGAATTACCATCTTTTCAATTTTAAGAGGAAGGATGTGACAATATGCTTTAATATGTCAACATACAGCACACACACAATACACCACTTTAACCAGTTAACTTGATATCAAGTTACAGTATTGAAAGTGCTTTTACATAAAACCTAGTCCTATGAGTCATACCTAAAGTATGTCCAGTGTCCAGTGAAAGATATATATCATATGTATGTGAGGACTGTTTCAACACACTTTATATTATGTTAGAGTAGAATAAAGATTATACTGCATTACTTGTGTATCCTGCTTCTTGAATTGGAATAACCACAATAGACTGCAAATATTGTGACATGCGATAACCAGGTCCTGTAAGACTTTGAAGCTAAAATGTGTCCTCATGTACGTTTATGAGACACAGTATGTTCAATGCATTGTAGTTGTAGATCTAGTGTGCATGCAAAAATGCTGCTTTTGTGAATGGAACACGGCATGTTTTTTGGGGCTTACATTCCCTTAGTATTCACAAAACACTAAAAGCAATTGTGCACGATTTAAACACAAAAATAAGACATAAATTGGCAATATTCGATAACGTTTTAAGATTTTGGTGTTCAGTGTAGAAGGCCTCATGGTATGAAATTGTGCCATTGACCTCACATCACACAAAAAGGAAAGCAGTATTCACTATCGCGTGCTTTCAGCAAAAACTTGTGTAAATGTGCAGAATAGGAAGTTTTCTGTTTGGTATAGAATTTCATAAACAAATTATGCTAGCGAAGTTTCAAGTGACAGGAGGATGAAGTACTTGATAAGCTTCTTTCTTTGGATGCTAGCAAATCACAAGTTTCTGATAATCTTCACCCACGTGTTCTTAAAGAATAAGCTCATGTCTTGACCAAGCCAAACAGCAATATATTTAACAAGTCACTTCATTCAATGGAAGTTCCTGACATGTAAAAACTAGCCAACATTTCTGCCATCTACAAAAAGGGTAACTCGCAACAATCGGACAATTATAGACCGGTAAGTCTCACTAGAATAGTTTGCAAGATTTTTGAATCTATTTCTGTGAGCATATAATGGATTAGATGTTACATAATAATCTGATCTGCGACCAACAAATTGGTTTTATGAAAGGCCGTTCAACCACCCTCCAACTTCTGAATGCTTCAAATGGATTCTTGGTCAGCAGCTGGTGACAGCAAGATACTAGTTGATATTGTCCTAAATGATTTCAAGAAAGCTTTTGACAGTCCCTCAGAAGCGATTCCTGACAAAACTCCATGAATATGGTTTTTGTGACCCCTTATTTGGCTGGTACCATGTGCAAAGAGTAAGTGTCAACTAGTGCCATCCCCCAGGGTAGCGTTTTAGGACCATTACTCTTTGTCATATATATAAACGACATGCTACTTAACGGGGGATCCAATGTTCTCCTTTTTGCAGATGACACCAAAATATTCAGGCCTATCCAGGATGATCTCTACTCTGATCTGATCTTTGGTTGTTGAGATTCCATCCTAAGAAGTGCCAGATTCTCTCTATCAACTCAAGTTACCGGTTTCCCTATCACATGGTGGATGATTCAGTTCTTATCTCATGTGTGCGATGCAAAGATCTAGGTGTATTAGTTGACTCTGACCTCTCCTTTGGTGGTCACATCAATTCCAAAGTCAAGAAAGCCAACAGCATTCTTAGCCTAATCCAACGCACGTTCACTTATATTGATGAAGATAATCTGATTATCCTTTTCAAATCACTTGTGAGACCACACCTTGAGTTTGCTAATACTATGTGGCAACCTTTCAAAAAGAAGCACTTAAGTTGCAATAGAGAATGTTCAGCGACGTGCATTTAAGTTAGTTCCTGTATTAAAGAATCTCTCCTGCCAAGATCGTTTGCAGAGACTCGCGCTCCCTGCTCTTTCCTTCAAAAGACTTAGAGATGTCATGATTGAAGTCTTTAAGATATTAAATGGTTACTATGATCCTAGAGTATCCTCCATTCTTAATCTCCACACTTCTGTCACTGCTACATGCGGCCATGCACTCAAGCTCTTTCGGCCTAGAGCCAACACAGAATTGCGTCGTAACTTCTTTAGCCATCAGGTAGTTAGCCATTGGAACTCATTAGGCAACACTGTCATTACAGCACCAAGCATCAATGGCCAGTTAAAAACTGTCTGGACAATTTCTGGAGCTTAGAGCCGTTAAGGTTTGATTATAAAGCTGCCCTATATTAATTAGTTCACCACCAACACAACACAGAGCTGGAACTTAAGGCTTTGCAACCTGTATCCAGTATCACCCTAAGGTATCCTAAGGTTCTGTAATTCAAGTCTGTGAATAGTTCAGTGAAGTGCCTATTTCTGTATGATAAGTGTGTGAAATCATACAATGGGCTTGACATAGGTAGGCTAGTAAATTTGTGCAGATGATCAGGATTCTCCCCAAATTTGATTGTCAATTATGGATAAGTGAATTTCAACCATGTGACAATAACTAAATTAGATTTCCAGAAATTACCGATTCCGATGTAAAAAGGTACGAAAATGACTTAGGCATGCTACGTGCGTGCTATGCACATTCTATGATTTGTTTTGCACAAGTGGTAATGAGGAAAATGAATAGCAAAGTACCTGAGAAATATCATAATTTTGATCTTTGTCTGGCGTCTTTTTTCTAATTTGTTTGTATCTCATAATGTTTATGACCTTCCCTCTGCTCACAACTAAGTTTGTTTAAAATATTTTCTCACAATGATCCTATTCATGAAGTTTATCTATCCCGTAAAGTTCCTTTTGGTTGTAGCCTGACGTGTTATGACGTAATGATTACGATTTGCATGACCTCCTCTCTTTGATCCTATAGATTTGGCGCTAGCCCAGTAGACCCCCTCAAGTATATATTTTATTGTAGTACTGAGGCCCTGACTTGCCAATGTCAATGAAGGAATGCCATTTAACTCCCTTTCTAACCTGTACCCTCCCCCAGCCCCTACACATTCCCAGACCTACATTCTAGATTGTAATACAACTTCCAATTTAAGAAAATATGTGTGTCAAGCAAAGTCAAGCAGCATAAAAATGTACAATAACATTAAAGCAAAATTATGCAAAACAATGTTGCTTAACGTATGACAAACTAGACATTGGAAACTATACAAATCTCCTCACCGTAAATAATGCATATTCCAGACTGTACCACATTCCATCCCAACCTGTCCCAAATGTCATTCCACGTCTATACTCCATGCAATCACACCTAAAAACCAGCTACTGTATGTCATTTCACCACTTGCATGACCCACATGCCATCACAACTGAAATCCAGATGACATCCCACCACATGCCATTCTGCCCTGTCCCACATGTCGACCCACCCTGTTCAACATACCAACCCACCCTGTTCCACATGCCAATCCATCCTGTTCCACATGCCAACCCACCCTGTTCTACATGCCAATCCAATGTCTAACATGCCAACACATCCTGACCAACATCCCACCGCACCCTGCCCTACATACAATTCCACCCAGTTCCACATGACCTCATCCTAATTCCTTCAGCTACTTTATCATCATGTCATCTTCTGCATCACATTCTGCTTACTGTTTATATTTTTTTAATCCCTAATTTAACATTGTTTCGAAGCGAGGAAACTTTTACTTTTATTTGCTTCTTTATTTATGGCAAGACAAATATTCTGATTGCTATTCATGTCAGGAATATCAATATCATATCAAAGTCATAAGCCATATATTTTAAATCTCGGCTCAAACATATTGCAGCAAATGCACACTATACCCTACCAATAAGTGTGAACAATGCTCTTCACATATACTATATGATCATTTGTTTAAGCAAAACCATCATACCAACTTTTAATTTAAGAGATACCACATATACAAATATTTTCATTGCTATGCAAATAGGCTAATTATTATGCACACACAATCCCCCAAACATGCGCAACTGAACAGTACTAATGCCCTCTACTACTGGACCAAATAGCAAGTTATTATCTCAGGTTAAATATTTTGAACATGAAGTGCATTACAGTAACCTGGTAACTATAACTGCAGTGTACTGCACTGTTATATGATAGCTGCTAACAATGTTGTATCAGTATTTTCTATAAATAATGTTGAAAATGATAACGGAGGCATTGATCAATAAAATGTATTAATAAACTTTAATGTTGTTTGCGTGTAAAGTGATTTTAATTACCCCATTTGCCCCTCAAATTATGCCAATTTTACCCCTTTGTCAGTCTAGGTGCCAAGGCAGTCACGTAAAAAAAGTTGTGAAAACAGCAAAGAAATTTGTAGGATACTTGCAAAACAGATAAACTGAGCCATCAATTAATGCATCATCTTACGGTGTGATGCTAGCCATCGTATACCTGATCAGTGATCACGCAGTAAAATTGTTGCTGATTTGCATATAACCTATGGCAGGAAACTCTTACAGTTCAGACCCCACCCACTTGATACTCAACATTTCTTTGAATGATTAACCATGACCAGGCCGTGGCTCCTGTTTAATTTTTTTTTTTTTATAGCTGAACCAAAAAAATCCTCATAAATCATGCATACGTCGTATTATTTTTCAAGTTCTATGATCATTCTTGCTATGCTTTCACTTTAAATAGGCCCCGTTTGTGCATCGCAGTGGGATTTTATACTTAAGCCACGAAAGGTTCCCACCCTATAGTCCTATATAGTATTCACCTTTTTCAATGCTATAAAACTGTGTGAATAATGGGAGTGTAATAAGGCAGAAAAGAAAATGCCAGAAATGAAAAGTAGTGTTCCACTCTCCACCAAATTCATACTTTCTTCATAAAGATGGAAAAAATTATAAATGAAAATGTATTACCTGCAATCACTGTACGGATCTGGATTGAAAATTAAACTGAAATACATTGTATTCCGAGAAAACAAGAAGTTGTTTCAGCAAGGAGCTATTTTCGTGGTCGGAGTCGACGTAACCGTGCACGAGCTCAGTACAATTTTGTCAAGTTAAAGGGAAAACTTTATCATTTAAGTCAATGGGATATTTTTTATGAATACTTGTGTCGCCTCAGCCAGTCAGCGAAAATTAATGGAACTCATATATGTTGGAAACTATTATCTAATAGACAACATATTTGAGGAAAAATGAATTATCTCCAGTATTTGCTGAAAAATGACAAAAAATATGTTTTTCTCCTATTGATTGCAATGATAACTGACTGTTTCTTTTCCCCTTAGACTGAAGTTTGAGATCGTCAAAAAAGCATTGTTACGTCGCCGTGCACCACAACATTCCCAAATGTCCGACCTCGAGAATAAAAACATTTTCTTTTTACAACACATGCCACGCACCCAAGCAAAAACAATTCTTCGGCACTCTGCAGATAAGTTCAACATTGATTTGAAACATTTAACAATGATAAACAATATGTTTGGTCATTCAGAATCGTATAAAACAGCAAGACACATCTGTATTTGAAGATTCTACTTGTGAAACAGAGCAGAATGCAGAGATAATATTAATTTATGCATACAAAGAAGCTATCATTAACGGGTCTGCGAAAAACCTATATACTCGCTCCACTTCGAACCAATGAAATCATTTGAGCTTGTACCCCCAAGCGAATAACACGTGGTATAGGTCAATTACATTCAAGACATGATTGGAACGGAAGATTCCATCATTCGTAGGCTACTATCATGAGTAAACATAATTACAGGAAAACAGAAGAAATTGTTGAAAACAAAATGCATAATATCTTATTCAATCTGAACAATTTTAAACGGATCCGATTTAACTCAGATTGGCACGGCCCTCAGATTAGCACGTTACAACGGCGACGTAACAATGCTTTTTTGACGATCTCGAACTTCAGTCAAAGGGGAAAACAAACAGTCAGTTATCATTGCAGTCAATGGTAGGAAAACCAATTTTTTTGTCATTTTTCAACAAATACTCAGTGTACAGAATTTGATTTTCTTCACAAATGTTGTGTATTAGATAATAGTTTCCAACACATATGAGTACCATTAATTTTCGCTGACTGACTAAGGGTACACAAGTATTCATAAACAAATATCCCATTGACTGTAATGATAAAGTTTTCCCTTCAACTTGGCAAAACCGTACTGAGCCCGTACACAGTTACGTCGAACCGACTACCTCAATAGGCCTAGGGTCTATATTAATTTGTTATGTACTTTTCTTGCTTTAATTCTTATACATAATTCTTTGAAGTTGTTTTAGTTGTCAAAACGACAAAATTAGAAGACCCTTTATGTTTATGTATTACTGAACAATATTTATAGTTATCACTGAGATGTTTGATTTTTGCTTTATTTTTTTATATTTTTTTTCTCTCTCTCCCTTTTTTTCAGCCATTCTAATATTGATTTGAGTTTTTGTATTTGAATTGATTTGGAGGAATTGATTAATTAGTATTATAATTTTTTTCCCCTCCTTTTCCAGTTATGTTTATTTATTTGTTATGCATGTATACATTATTTTGTTAATGTTTTTGATGTTGATGTACAAAGCTGGAATAAACTGTTGTCACTGTCATTGTTTTGATGCAAAAGTTTTTTTTCCAGTCAGACCTTTGAAGCTTCTGTCACTCGTGTTCTTTATGTTGACATATTACTTCTATGATTGCCACACAGCTGATTGGCTAACAACTCATGCACTTACAAATAGATTCAAGTAAGGAGAAAACTTATTTATTGAACTTTGACCTCATGAATAATCAACAAAATTCAGTTCTAACTTAACTCTAAAAGTAATCGCCGAATAGTTGATGCAAACAACTATTCACCGAAAATAGATGAATTCTACCATTTCCAAGTAAGTTTCATGTGGGATTATTTTGTGGATAAACAGTAAATTTGTTGTAAACCTAGTGATAAAAGATTTTTAATATTTTTGTAAAGAGTATTCTCAGGGAAGTTGTGTAAAATGAAGATGTTCTGCCAAAAAAGTTTGTCTTTTATCTCCAATGGCGTAGGCCTAGGCCTAGGCCTAGGCCTATGTAGGAAAAAACCATAACCTTCGTGAGGCCGCAGATCAGTAAACAGCAGCAATCACACAATGTCAGCATACAGAAGCGGGTTAAAGTAAAAGAAATTACAGCCAAACGATGGTAAATTATTCCATAACTATACTTTATGTAGGCTAATGGCTTAAGACTAAAGTAAAATTAGGCTAGTAGTACATGTAGGCCTTAGTATGAATGGAGTCATACTGAGTAGGGATGCTGCAAACAAATTTTAAAAGAAAAATTTGACTAAATTACCATGCCAGCTACAAAATACTGTATCAAATAAGAACTGTCATTAAGTTTCATTATCATACATCGAATATATCCAGAGATACACAGGGTTAAAGTGTGGTCCTGACCTTTAAAAGTCTTTAGGGACGAGTTGTAATCAATCAACATTAACGATCCGATGAGTCATGATACAAAAGAAAGAAAAACATAGATGCGAAACGCCGTAAACAGAAATGATGTTATTATGTGATGACAATTTATTTCTAGCAAATAATGCTACATTTGTGTAACTGACAAATTATATACATCTTCAAATCAACAAAATACATTTTTTGATCTTTGTCTTGTGTCTCATCCAAAAATTATTGCATAGAATAGGAGAAAACTGAAGTGTAAAACTTATAAAATGTTTCCCCCATGTAAGCTTTCATGGTGAACCGGTTTTATAACTAAAACCGGTTTCCCAGTTCTGGTCTGATTCATATTTTATGAAAAACTATAAGTACTAAAAATAACCAAATCACTACAAACATTTTTTGTTTCATTTCAATGAAAAAAAAGTTCATGCTTTGTGTCAACATGTTTTTTTTGTAGTATCTTTTGATATATTTGTGAAAATATGGGATTATTTATGCAGAATCAATCAATAAATACAATTGAGAATGTTTGGAAATAAATAGTCATTATGTACCTGCAGATAAGATGCTATGTATTTGTGTCTTCTTTTCGAGATAATATTTCCCTGACCACAACAAATTAATTCCTTAATAATCTTTTTATTTGAAGTCCTGTCAATTCTTTGAATTCTCTGCTGAGTCCTTTTGTCTTTTAAAATACTTAGGAATTCATTATAAATTCTGACAAATATATCGCAAATCGCAAGTCAAGTATTACGAGACCATTTACGAATTCACACCCAATCATGCCCTACTATACTGATTGACCCTAATATGCATGTACATACATGTAGGGTTAGTAAAAGTTATAACCCATTATTTATTGTATTTATGAGCTCCTGGATACATATGAAACTGTGTGAATAGCCCTAGATTTACATGTTGTCATAGTAACATGATTAACGAATGGGTTTTGAAGGTTGTATCATTTTCTAAACTTCTTTTTTAGTTTAAATTCAGCAGCTTATGCCGGGAAAAACCATCGCTATAAATAGCTGTAGCATTGTTTAGAGTAGGATGACTTAATTGCGTGATTGTTATAGAATAACAATGTTCTGTAAAACGAAGATAAATTATCCCCGTGTTATCACCAGTATGATTCACATTTCACAATGAGGTCACAAGTGAAAATGACCATTCATTTCCTCAAAAAGTTTCCATTCATTCCCTCCAAAGTTTGTATTCATTCCCTCAAAAAGTTTGTATTCCATCCCCTCATCTCATTTTCATGTGTATAATAAGCCTCTGAACAACAGTCCCGGTTGAAATTGTTCAGATTGAATAAGAACGAAAGAGTTCATGCATTTTGTTTTCAACAATTTCTTCTGTTTTCCTGTTATTATGTTTACTCATAATAGTAGCCTACGAATGATGGAATCTTCCGTTCCAATCATGTCTTGAATGTCATCGACCTATACCACGTGTTATTCGCTTGGGGGTACAAGCTCAAATGATTTCATTGGTTCGAAGTGGAGCGAGTTTATATAGGTTTTTCGCAGACCCGTTAATGATAGCTTCTTTGTATGCATAAATTAATATTATCTCTGCATTCTGCTCTGTTTCACAAGTAGAATGTTTAAATACAGATGTGTCTTGCTGTTTTATATGATTCTGAATGACCAAACATATTGTCTATCATTGTTAAATGTTTCAAATCAATGTTGAACTTATCTGCAGAGTGCCGAAGAATTGCTTTTGCTTGGGTGCGTGGCATGTGTTGTAAAAAGAAAATGTTTTCATTCTCGAGGTCAGGCATTTGGGAATGTTGTGGTGCACAGCGACGTAACAATGCTTTTTTGACGATCTCAAACTTCAGTCAAAGGGGAAAAGAAACAGTCAGTTATCATTGCAATCAATGGGAGAAAAACATATTTTTTGTCATTTTTCAGCAAATACCGGAGATAATTCATTTTTCTTCAAATATGTTGTCTATTAGATAAAAGTTTTCAACATATATGAGTTCCATTAATTTTCGCTGACTGGCTGAGGCGACACAAGTATTCATAAAAAATATCCCATTGACTTAAATGATAAAGTTTTCCCTTTAACTTGACAAAATTGTACTGAGCTCGTGCACGGTTACGTCGACTCCGACCACGAAAATAGCTCCTTGCTGAAACAACTTCTTGTTTGTCGGAATACAATGTATTTCAGTTTAATTTTTAATCCAGATCCGTACAGTGATTGCAGGTAATACATTTTCATTTATAATTTTTTCCATCTTTATGGAAAAAATATGAATTTGGTGGAGAGTGGAACACTACTTTTCATTCCTGGCATTTTCTTTTCTGCCTTATTACACTCCCATAATTCACACAGTTTTATAGCATTGAAAAAGGTAAATACTATATAGGACTATAAGGTGGGAACCTTTCGTGGCTTAAGTATAAAATCCCACTGCGATATTTTCTTAGATTGGAAGTTATATTACAATCCAGGATGTAGTTCTGGGAATGTGTAGGGGCTGGGGAGGGTACAGGCTGGAAAGGGGGTTGAATGGCATTCTTTCATTGACATTGGCAAGTTAGGGCATCTCCTTTCTTTGTTATTCAATTGATAGAACTAAGGTGTTATAGTTATAAAGATTGTTTCACATGTTTTCTGAGTTACAGGGTGAGGTAACCTTAAGCTTTTTTTGTCGTAAAATATCTTGGAAAACCCAATGATATTTTGAAGTTTGTAATGAAAATGAAAATGTAAGTGCATCTTTCAAAGCTCAAGTAATTTGAAATCATCTGCCCCTGCTACCCCTATTTCTGTATATACTTCCCTCTATCAGCCCATTTTCTATGCTAGCTTTAAAAAGTCGAGCATACTGTCCTTCCGACAGTTTATAGTTATCAATCCCAGTAGAGGAATTAATAATAAATATTTCCCTCCTTGATACATTCTGCCGTTACTCTAAGAACATACCCACGATCATATATAATGTTATCAGTGCATTAGTACTGTATACATGTATCTATAATTTTACTAATTAGTGTGATACTACGGCGAATATACCAAGCACACAGTGATAGTTTTTGACCTTTATACGCACGTAAGAAGAACTAGTACTATAAATAGTATTAGTACAGTCTTAACGAAAATACCGGTGTAAAAGTAAATCCAACGAGTGAATATTGGCCCCGGCCCTTATTTCCCAGGAAATCCCCCCCCCCCCCCCATTTGTAAATTTGCTAATGACACTAAGCTCTACAGCGTTGTTGATGATGCTAGAGATTCTTCACTTTGCAACTGATCTGGATAAGTTAGTTTCTTGGTCCCAAACATGGCAGATGTCATTCAATGTTGATAAATGCAAAGTTATTCATTTTGGTCAGAAAAATTTGGCTCTTGATTACTGCATGAATGGATCAAATATTGGTTGTGTCGATCAAGGAAGGGATCTAGGTGTTGTCATCACTTGAAATCTGAAGCCTTCTAAACAGTGTGCTTTAGCAGCTGCAAGGGCAAATAGGATGCTTGGTTTGATTAGATGAAATTGTTATTTTCTTGGTAGAGAGCTTGTTCCTAATTCGTATAAGCAGTTAGTCAGGTCTCACCTTGAGTATGCTATACTCATGCTTGGAGTCTCTTTTATGAGAAGGATAAGTTCATTTTGGAGCAGGTTCAGCGAAGAGCCACTAGACTTATTCCCGAAGTAAGGAATCTCTCTTATGAATCAAGGTTGCGAATTCTTGGTTTTACCACGCTTGAGTCGAGAAGAGTACGTGGCGATATGATTCAGGTTTTTAAGTTCCTATCTGGTAGTGATGCTTTGACTTCCTATTATTTCTTGCATGTTTCAGCTAATCCTCATGTGACACGTGGTAACAGTTTGAAGTTGATCAAAGAGTTCTCAGGGACAGATATTCTGCGTTTTAGCTTTTCGCAAAGAGTTGTTAATGAGTGGAATGGTTTGCCTGAGTGGGTAATTAGCTCCAATTCCTTCACAATTTCAAGGTCAATATTGATAAGTTCTTTACTAACTCTGGGCGTCTTTTATTATTTTATTTTTTTGTGTGTGGTGGTGTTGGTGTTAGTTTGGGCTTTTTATGGGGTGACTAACCCTTCTTAGCCCGTAATCTTCTTATGTTACGTTATGTTAAGCATTTTCCTCTCTCCTCAACAGACGTGAAAACAACTTGTCCCCTTCTGCAAGAAAAAAACCTTTTTCTTCCTTCACAGTAAATCTCACTGCCGTTTTGCGTAAAGCACGCCTTTTTTTCTTTGGTGTATCCCGATGGGTACTGCCTAGAGCGAAGAAAATATTATATTGCTTTTTCACGAAAGTGCTTCCTGAAAGCCATTTTCTGTTAATGGACAAAGTCTACGAGTACAGCAGCGCTGTATTTCGTACATAAATATTACTAGCTTCGGTTTTAGCTTATCACTTCAGTACATTAAATTAATTGAAGGAACCGTACAGACACACCAGTAAATTACCTAGTAAAATCAGTCCGGAGGACAGCTATTGTCACCCCCGTCCTAAACCGTGGAAGGACAGTACTAATCCCTCCAGCTATGGCTCCATCGTCCTCACCTGCTGTCTCTGTAAAATTATGGAAAGGATCATTAATCTGAGACTAAACTGGTTTCTTGAGACCAACAGATTCAGGCACAATTTAACCCTCATTGTCGTGGTGCCGTTAAGTCCTCATCAAACAAACAAACGAACACAAGGTAAATATTTCTTAGTATATGCAACAAATGTGCATATATTTTAATATTTGTTCACTTTATTTTATGTTTTGCAGAAGAAGGTTATATGAATCAGAAGCAGCAAAAACCGACACTCACCGGTCAGCGGATTAAGACCCACAAAAGGGGTAAGTCCATTTACAATAATGTGTTATGTGATAGAATGTTCTTTAAATGGATACATATGGTCATGATTATGTGGGAAATTGATTTCTATACTTTGGGGAAATAAAAAGAAGGTAAGAGTGTTTCTCACAGACGTGTGGGTGTTAATTTCAGCCTACCGTATTTTCTCTAATAAACGCCCCCGGGGTGTTGCATTTGGAAAACAGGGGGGCGTTTTTCGAGGGTAAAGTATGAAGAAAAAAATGTAACTTACAAAAGAACGGCAATTTCTTTTAGGCCTATGATATTAGTTTCTTTAAGCGATTTTTGTGTTTTTAGCATTATTGTGCATGGATTATTAATTGAATATACTCTTTGCATATTTTCCACTTGGTTACGTTCGACTTACAGCCTTTTCAAGTCACATTTGGTAAGTTAAACGTACGTTGTTACATCCTGAAAGTTTTAAAAATGATGGGGAAGGGGGGGCGTTTACTAGAGGGGGGGCGTTTATTAGAGAAAATACGGTATAAGTAGTATTTTATTATTCTCTGTCTCTAACCTGTTGTTTACACTGGCACCACTTTGGATTGGATAGTTCAAGAAGGAGGAATGAATATTTGCAAATGCAGTATTAAAACAAACAATAGTGCTTTGACTTGGTTATTCTCATCTAAAATGGGTTGTAAATCCTTCAAGAAACAGCTATAGATTGTTTTGGACACAGGAATGCTCTTAACATATTTGGTTTTTACTGTTTACAGATGAAAAAGAAAAACACGACCCAATTGGGTTCCGTGATATTATTATCAAAGGCATCAATGAGGCAGGCTCTGACTTAGACCAAGTGTATAAGTTTCTGGATACCAGTGGTAGTCGTCTGAACTATCGTCTTTATTCCGAGGCTTTGCTTGACACACTCATTGCTGGCGACTCCTGGGTAAGATTTCATGAAGTATCCTGTCTTGCTTTTTGGATAGCTCTCTTTTCAAGCTATGCAATATATTCTTATTTGATTTTCTTTGTACTAGGTGTCTTAGAGGAAAGTAACAAGTTGTTTACTATCTATATTCTGTAATCATGTTATGACAGAAAGAATCCTGGAATATCACTTTTACTTATGGCAAGAAAAAAAATGCCTAAAAATGTTATTGTAAAATTTTATAAAGGAACTCTCCTTTTTATTGTACAATTGTGCTTATGGTTGCCATATTTGACTGTACATTTAAAGATGGCGGCTCGTCTCAGTAAAATTATGTGATGAGAACATGTTGTGGAACGCACAATATCACTATCTGTACAGTCAGACAGTGGTGTGTTGTGTTTGTGAAGTATCAAGCACAATGCATAGCATTAACGTTACCATTTTTTCAACCTGTTTGTCCAAAAGTAAAAGTAAAATATTAGTAAAATAATACTACAATAATAGTGACTAGACGAAAATTACAATGAGAGACAAAAGAGCAAAAATTGAAATAGATTATTCTGCCTGGGCTCGAGCTCACAACTGTTGGATTGAAAAAGAACCAAAGTTTATTGTCCTAACAAACTGGGCTATATCATATGATATCAATTACTGGGTTTTTATTTAATTTATACTGTGAAAGGAGAGCCAACGAATTGTGCAGCAATTGGTTTATATTTCGACCAAACATACATACACAATAAGCTTTTATACCCCGCCATTCCATTAAGACCACAGAGCCCTCAGTCAAGTTCTCCGACTGCCAATAAATCTACGCACATAAACTTTGACTTAACTGGGCCAGGGCGGGAAGAGAATAAACACCATGATTTTACACTTCTCTTCTCGTATAGTGTACAGAGAACCATGCAGGGGGGGGGGGACTGTCCTGCCATCAGGACTGACAGCTTATTGTCCCCTCCAAAGGATGGTGTGCGCCATTCAACCATTGTCACTTCTCTCGACAGCTGAATGAGGAGTAGGAGCTGCAGAAGAAATGATTCTGCTTTGATGTTTGGCGTATCTGTCTGCATAGCTGTGGAAAAATTAAGTTAGACCTGACCGAGGCTTGAACTCGGGACCTCCAGCATCTCAGTCGTGCGCTTTGCCAACTGAGCTACCTTTTCTCCAATTTTAATCAAATTCTAAACTGTGTGTCCACATGTCAATTTCGCCTCTTTAAAGGGTTAGTTCTGTGATCAAGCAAGTTTATTTTATAAAATAGGACTTTAAAGAAACAAAATGGTGAAGAAAGAATTTTTGGTCCCATGAAATTATTTTTCTTATTCTTTTGTTATTGTTATATTCTAAGAATCTGGTGGCTCCATTGTTGAAGATTCCAAAGCCAAAGTATGCCGCAGCGATGTCTGCGTATTCACTTGTGAAGAGGATGTTGAAAGCATGCAAGACTTTTATCAGGTAAACATGCATCCAAATAAATGCAGTATTAATTCATTTTGATCAAATGGACCAAAATTATTGTATTTTTGCTGTTGTAACTTTGCGTGTCCAGTGTTTTCTCTTTCAGCATATTAATCCTAATCTCAGCATCTTACTCTTTTTGCTTTTTCAATTTTATTACAGATTTTTATTTATTATATGGACCTAATTAAAAGTTGCTACAATGCTTGACTGATTGAATTTTCCTTAAGTATATCATTCATATTTAGCTCAACCATTCAAAGAATAGTGAGAGCTATTCTACTCCCCCTGGTATCAGCATCTGGTTAAAAAAGATTGAAGAGTATTGTTGTTTTGTTAAAGTTTTTGGAGGAGTTGTTTGTTTATGTTAATGACATTCCTGACATGAATAGCAATTAGATTATTTGTACTGGCATGAAAGAAAAGTCAAACAATAGAGTTCTTGCCTCAGAGGAATTGAAAAATAAGTGTCTTGGGTATGAACACAAACATATACAAAATGTGTTGGCTCTTGTAAAACTATGACCGTTTAGCGTGTACACGCTACACGCTCGCAAAACCTTGTAAACGGTTACTTCATTGCGAGTAATCATTTTCATAGTCAGTCTTGCCGTTGAAAATCAATATGATCATTCATGATTCAAATCACACACACATCCGGCTGAAAAAATTCCAATCAATGACTTTTTACCCGATTAGCATAATCCTTCTTTAATGTGAGAATCACAAATGCGTAGTAATCACCTATGATTGGGGATATTATGTACTTTATTTCGCCGACATCTGAGTAGGCTAACTTGTGAAACGCACCGCAAATGTGCAGCAGTAAACAGTGAAACTAACAATAGGCTTGGCCATAATTACTAAGGCTTTAAATCCCACTCAATCAAAGCCCGTTTTACAAGCTGTTGAATCGACCAACAAACAGAGTCAAAATAATTAAATCGTGACAATTAGTACATTTACATGTAAATATTACCTGATGAGTCAAATAAATTTTGCAATAAAAAAAATATTGCAAAATAAACAAACAATAAAAGGGTTTTGACAGTACTAAAATTCTAGGTGCTTTGCTAAGATGGCGGCCATTTTTTTCGAGAGGGCTGATATTTCAGAACTTCTCGGGGTGGTGGCGTAGTTTTGAAATGTTTAACAGTGAGGTATCATAAGCCTAGTATGAAAGATTTTCAGTGGAACATTGGAAGCTGTAGCGAGTATGGAGAAAAAAGCTACGCGATGTTGAGTTTAAATGACATTAGTTATTTGTTCTTTCTAAACGATGATTTATACTGTAAAGTAAACTTTTTATGATTTGGAAAGCAAAACTCAAGCGTCTGTTTGGGCAATGGAGTCAATACCTTTGCCATACTGGTTGTGCAATTTTTTTACTTTGCATCGTAATCTGGGTGTATTTTTAAAATTACGGTACTAAACGTGTGGAAACGATACACGCTCACTTTTTTTGGGTGTACACGTTTACTAAAATCCCAAAACGTTCACAGCTCTAGGCTCCTGTAAGGAGAAAACAAAAGATTTGTGATAATCTCTAAATGAATCTGATATAAGCTTCTCACTTCAAAAGAATATTAGATTAAGTGCCTTGGGTATGAAAAGAAATATAAACAAAGTGTATTAAATATTCAAGGTGGCTTATACCCACCCTTTGATTGCTTTGAAAATATAGTTTGACTATTTATCATCTTTGAGATAATTTTACATGAGTTAGAAGCCATAACTGCAATCAATGAACACATTCTTTACAATTTTGACATGAAATTTGATATTGTCATAATTAGTGATCTTTGCCATGCAGCAACAGAATCACTTGAAATTTGGTGTGTGTAACAAGTAAAGGGTCAAGGGTGTTATTCACAACATGGACTAAAACAGTGCATAAATACCTTTACATTTTTAAGATATGGGTTAGTAATTAGGTTTTATTACCTCGGCCAACGAAGTTGGACGGAGGTTATGTTTTTGCCTCTGTAAATTTGTTTGTTTGTCATCAAGGTATCTGAAGAACTGTTGATTGGATTGTGCTCAAAATTGGTGTGTGGTTTTGTTACTGCCTAAGGATGAAATGTGAAAAATTTGGAACATACTGGAACATGGTAGGGTGTAAATGGAGGGGTGGGGACATTTCAAGGTAAGTTTATATTTTGTCTGTCATCAAGATATCTCCAGAACTGATAATTGGATTTGGATTAAATTTGGTGTATTTTTTGGGTTTTTTTTACTGCTTTAGGAAGAAGTGATTAAAATTTGAGACATATTGAAACAGGGGAAGGGTGCAAATGGGGGATGGGGACATGTTTTTGTCTCTGTTTGTTTGTCTGTCATCAAGATATCTCAATATCTAATAATTGGATTTAGATTAAATTTGGTGTGCAGTTTTTTTACTGCTTAAGGAATAAGTGATTTAAATTTGAGACATATTGGGACAGGGGAAGGGTGAAAACAGGGGTAGGGACATGTTTTTGCCCCTGTTTGTTTGTCTGTCATCAAAATATCTCAAGATCCGATGATTGGATTTAGATTAAATTTGGTGTGTGGTTTTTTTCTTAAGGAAAAAGTGAATAAAATTTGAGACGTTGGAACAGGTGAAGGGTGCGAACGGGGGGTGGGGACCTGTTTTTGCCTCTGTTTGTTTGTCTGTCATCAAGATATCTCAAGATCTGATGATTGGATTTGGAATTATTTTGGTGTGTGGTTTTGTTACTGCTAAAGGAAGAAGTCGTAAAAATTTGAGACATATTGGAACAGGGAAAGGATGCAATTGGAAGAGTGGTGACATTTTAAGGTGAGTTTGTCTGTCATAAATATCTCTAAAACTGGTGATTGGATTTTGATTTAATTTGGTGAGTGCTTTTGTTACTGTTTCAGGAAGAAGTGATTAAAAGTTGGAAATAATTAGAACAGGAGAAGGGCAGAAAATGAGGGGTGGGGATGTTTTAGGATGAGATCTGTCAAGACTAAGTTGTCGAGACTTAATGTGAAACTTTCAATGGAATGTGCTAAACTTTGTGCTCTAAATGAAGATCCAAAGAATCAATTTTCTGGACTCAAAGAGGCATACAGCAAGTGTTCTTTGGAATCATTGAAAATGATACAAATTGTTTCTGCTATGAATGGAAAATGATGGAATGTGAATCCTTGCTGAATTAAGCTCAAACAATGATGCTTCACTTGAAATAAGACTAAAAACAATGGTATGACCTTGAAAGAAATTCAGTAACAAGATAATCTCAAAGTGTTCAGATTACAAATGATCATTACAGATGTGGATGAATCTTGGCAGATCTAGGATTTCTGAGGTAGATCTAGGATTTCTGAGGTAGATTATATTACGTATGGGGATCAAATGAACTCTAATAAAATTATTCTACTAGTAATCTAGGCATGTTGGAATTGCAACATGCGGAGGTATGCGCTCTAGAGAGTGCTAATATTCTAGTTAGTAAATGTAACAAGGATTTCACTAATTTAGTGTAATTTAAGAAAAACTAAAGAACATATCAACTTGATTTTAGTCCATGTTGTAGGTATATAGATTCTACAATCAAGAAATTTTCATTAAAGTTTGATCATTACAGCATGTTCAGTTGTAAAGGTATTGTGTGAAAAGTACTTCTCTTTGCCCATTTTTGTAGTTTTGAAAAAAATCAGCCTTCAAAGTTTGGTGACATCAGTTAACAACTAATAAAATGTTGAATATTAATGTACAATACACAGTTTCAGTTCAAGTTATACCATCCTTGGCCCCTCTCTATACACTTTAAAATCCTCCTGGAAGATAAGTTTCCCCCTCCCCTCAAAACCCTTCTTAATGTTACACAGAGTTTGTTGATTCTTTACACCTTCGTCTGAGGCCTTTTTCTCTGCATCGGAAAATCAACGTTTGTCAGAATTTTTGATGGCAGATGAAGTTAGCTGGGTGTTTTTGATACCTACATTACCTACTGAGTGTTCACATTCTATATCCTTTTTGGATCTATGAACCTTGTTTAATTGGTTCATGCATATTCATAAGTCCACAAAACTGCTGGCCTATGGTACGGCCTTTCCCTGTACACACCATGACATAAACAAATTGTTTGTCAATAAGAACTTTACCTACTAAGTGTTCACATTCTATATCCTTTTTGGATCTTTTTGCAGTACTTTGTTCAGAATATCTGTCCCCAAACTTTCTTTTGAAGCATTCAGGTGACTCTTATTTGGGCTTGTTTTGACTTCCAGCTGGTGAACAATCTATGTTGTCGGGCCTATGTACCAGTTCCATTACTTTCACTAACTTTACTAAGTTTTGTGTAGCGGTTACCATAAAATTGTCTTTTCTTTCACCTATATTGTCCTTTTCTTGCATCCATTTCAAATAAAAAGGAATTCTCTTGTCTTTAAACAATAAAAATACTCAAATAAATGGTGCTTAAATTCAACAAAATCCCGATCCAATTTTGAAAATAAATCTCACAGTATAACACCAAGCACATGCAGTACAAAGAATTGTGTTATGTGAAATATGACTGGAATGAGGGTGACTTATTTTCTTATGTTTTAATTACTTTTTGTCTCTTCTCAGGTACCTCGTTGAGCTGACAAGACGATACAAATACCTGGAAAAGAAATTCGAAGATAAAATGTTGAAGGTAATAGTCAGTTTTGAATTCCGTTTTTCATCTTGTAAGGCAAGGTTGGAAAAACCTTGCAAACAGTGGGAATGCCTTTCATCTCAGCGGGAACAAATTCATCATAAAAAAAATTCAAATGTGAAAAATTGTTTCCACAACATGTATTACATGCATATTGAAGGCTAAAAAGCGTGAAAAAAAAAACCCTCAAATTTCCTGGGGGCTTTGCCCCATGGAACCCCTACAAAGGGTTCTACCCCTTGACCCCGCTGGGGCTCTTAAGCGGGCCCCTGGACCCCACACCATTATGGCTCGCACTAATGCGTGACCATGTTTGCACGCAAACAAGTAATGGAAACAGCAGCCATTATTTTTATGTTATTGGGAACAGTTGCAAGGTATTCCAGCCCTGTTGTAAGGTATACACAGTTTTAATGTTACTGCTAGCCCATCACAGTCAATCCGAAACCCAAGTTAATGAGGTGTTTGACGTCATGCTGTAATCGAGAAGCTCTTACCACTTGACACTTTTTGGACGAGTATTGATTACTTACTGGAGTAGCTGTCTTAAGTTCTGTTTTCCATAAATTCCAGTCTGTCTCGGATAGCATTAAAAACTGAGGCGTGATGGATTTATTATTGTTTTATCCTATAAATGATATCAACTTTAATGATATTTTTTTTGGTTCTTTTTTTGGTAAATTTTGTCAAAAAGGGATGTATATTGATTTTTTAGACATAAAACAGGTCAAAACTTGCCATGCTCCTGACTGTTTTGCCATTTTTTAAGATTTTAGTTATCTCCCCTGCCAACGAAGTCGGTGAAGAAGGGATATAGCATCTTTACCCTCCGTCCATCCACTTCTATTGTCCATCCGGCTTCATGCATTGTTCAGCTACTATGGAACAAAAGACTGCTAGGAAAGAAATTCCTAGGAAAGGAATCTCTATGAAAGGAGTTCCAAGTTTCCAACTATTTTTATGAAAAGAAATTTATATAAAGAAAAACAAATGCATTCCAGACTTTAATAGCAGCAATTAAAGGATTTGTTCTGGGATGAAAAAGTTGATTTATAGATGTGATGGCTGAATGGAATTTGTAATGAAGTGTCTTGCGAATAAATAGCAAAAAACGAAAGTTGAATAATAGATCTGACGACTGAATGTAATTTATAATGAAGTGTATTGTGAATGAATAGCAAAAAAAAAGTGTCTTCGCTTGAATATAGTGGACACATAATAGACTTATAATAATATGCAAATTAATTTGTACTGAACTTTCATTCTTATTTGGTAGATAAATCAGGGAGGTTATAGTGAAGTTAGGAATGATGAGTTGTTAAGAGTATATGTGGTAGATGAGTGGCTGGCAAAAGTAGGTGAATGAATGATGGTAGGTGAATGGATGGTGATGGTAAGTGAATGGAGGATGATGGTAGGTGAATTGAGGATGGTAGGTAAGTGGGACATGTCCGGGAACAGAGGATGGTAGGTGAATAGTAGATGGGAGATGGCAGGTGAAGATGGATGGTAGGTGAATGGGGTATGTTGAGTTGATTGAAGTGAGGGGATGGGAGTTAGAGAAAAAAAGTGTAGAATGATTGGTAGATATAAGAATTAGGATGAAGGTGGGATGGCATGGGGGACAGAATGGGATGAAATTGGAACAGTTTGGGATGACATGTGGGAGGGTGGCATTTTGGACAGGGTGCCTTGGAATGTGGGACACAATGTCATGGCATATGGGACAGGGTGAAATAGCATGTGAAACAAGGTGGTGTCATGGCATTTATGACAGGCTGGGATGGCATGTGGAAGATCGTAGGATGGCATGGGGGACAGGGTGGTATGACTTGTGGGACAGGATGGCATGGAATGTCATCTGGATTTGAGGTGGAATGGCATATGAGACAGGGTGGGAAAGCATATGGGATAGGATGGAATGGCGTATGGGACAGCGTGGGATAGCATGTGGGATAGGATGGAATGGCTTGTGGGACAGGGTGGGACGTTACATGATACAGGGAGGGATGGCATGTGGGACAGGTAGGGATGGCATGTGGGACAGGGTAGGATGGCACGTGGTACAGGGAGGGATGGCATGTGGGACAGGGTGGCATGGTATATATGACAGGGAGGGATGGCATTTGGGACAGGGTGGCATGGTATATGGGACAGGGTGGCAAGGCATAGATGGATGTCACCCTGATTGCAAGTGGATGGCATATGGGTCATGTGGTGGAATGGTATCTGGATTGCATGTATGATTTACTGTAGGGAGGGATGTAGGATGGGACATCATGTGGAACAGAGGGTGGGATGGCAGTTGTGACAGAGGGTGGAAAGCATGTTTTTAGCTGCGAGGGAATTTCTATCATTTGCGATGTCTGGTTTGGTTTATTAGGCAAGTTAATGAATTTCCCACGTATTGATACCAAATGCAGTTTGTATGAACAACATAATATAGCAAGATGACGGGCTAAGAAGGGTTAGTCACCCCATAAAAAGGTGAAACTAATACCACCACCACCATCAAAAATAGATAAATAAAAGACACCCAGAGTTAGTAAAGTCGCATGAGTATTAGCTGAAACATGCAAGAAATAACAGGAAGTCAAAAATCACTCATGGTGCTGTCACAACATGGCTCTATTACGTATCGATTATCGTGGACAAAAATATCGTACATCTCGATACTTATTAAGAAAACTGACTCATTGTTGGATATCACTAACGTTATATGATCATGGAGTTACAATTTAATTTACTCCATGATATGATGAACTTAGGAAAAAATGATTTGCAGATTTAGCAGAAGACATGATCGTGTGACTATTACGTTCATCACGCATCACGCATGTGTTTGGTAATTCAACCAACGTGACCATTAATCATCGAAGTGAGAGCCTGAGTGGCACATCTGGACCAAGTTTTTGTTTGTTTTGCCAACTTACATCGGTGCGTGCGAGTGTGTGGTGACGAAGCACCTTTTAATTAGTTGTTTTGATGTTACACGATTTTTTGCAAGTTTTTAATGGCCTAAACTTGACTTTTAGATTTAGTACATTAACGTTAGAGTTATAAGATACGAAGTAGCCTAGCCTATTTGCGCAAAATTTCTTGGTTGTGTATTAGTGTTTGGTATTGCAATATGTCGCAAGAGGCATATTTTATGTTGTGGGAAAAGAGATATCCTGATAATCGATATGTCATAACAGCACTAATCACTACCAGATAGGAATTTAAAAACCTGAAACATATCGCCACGTACTCTTCTCAACTCAAGCGTTGTAAAACCAAGAATTTGCAACCTTGATTCATAAGAGAGATTCCTTACTTTAGGAATAAGTCTAGTGGCGCTTTGCTGAACCTGCTCCAAAATGAACTTATCCTTCTCATAAAAAGGACTCCAAGCCTGAATAGCATAGCATACTCAAGGTGAGGCCTAACTAACTGCTTACACAAATTAAGAACAACCTCTCTACCAAGAAGTTAAAAATTTCTTCTAATCAAGCCAAGCGTCCTATTTGCCATTGCAGCTGCTGAAGCACACTGTTTAGAAGGCTTCAGGTTTCTAGTAATAATGACAACACCTAGATCCCTTTTTTAATCAACACAACCAAGATTTGATTCATTCATGCAGTGTTTAAAAGCCAAATGGCTCTGACTAAAATGAATAACGTTGCATTTATAAACATTAAATGACATCTGCCGCGTTTGGGACCAAGAAACTATCTTGTCCAGATCAGTTTGCAAAAGTGAAGAATCACTAGCATTATCAACAATCCTGTACAGCTTAGTGTCATTAGCAAATTTACAAATCCTGGAGCCAAGGGAAACATCAATATTATTAATGAAGATTAAGAAAAGAAACAGACCCAACACAGCACCCTGAGAAACACCACTTGAAAGCTTCTTACATGGAGATACTTCACCATTAACAACAACTCTTTGTGACCTGTCAACTGACCAACAATTTATCCAACTGGCACACTTTCCCTCCAGACCAAGTGCTCTTGTTTTTATCATGAGCCTGCCTAACCGAACCTTATGAAATGCTTTTTGGAAGTGTTAAAGATAACATCCACATTATGATCAGAATCAAATACTTAAGTAACATCATCAAGAAACTCAAATAAATTAGAAACACAAGACATGTTAAGTAAGAACCCATTCTGGGACCAGTAAATGATCTAGTACAACATCCTTAACAATGGACTCCATGACCTTGCACACAACACTAAGACTCACTGGCCTATAGTTACAAGGATGAATTTTTTTTTTTCCATCATGAATTAAAAAGTCATATTTTTTGATGGAGGGGAGAGGGGCATTTCATCCCCATCCAAATGGCTTAATAAATTCTTGACATCCCTGCATTTTTATGCTCTGCAGCTTCATTCATGAATTTGGTTGGGGATATCGGGGATAGCATAACTCATTGGGGTAGGCTAAGAGAAACACCTTTGATTTAAGAAAATTCTGAACTTTAAAAACATTACTTAAGAATATTCCCATGGATTTTCATTTTTTCATATATGATAGAGACAAATTGTAAAAACAAAGTAGTGGAAAAACTATGTTAATATCTTCTTCCATTTAGAAGTTAACAACATTTTCAAGTATTTTGGAATTTGGACAAAAGTGACTGATTGGCAACATCTGTGATGTCATAGAGACAATTTCAACAAAATGCCTTTTGTATTTCTTTAAAAATGATTTGGATTTTTTATTATTGTAAATGTGATGTACACCAAGAAAAAAACAATGCTTTCTTGTAAATTATATATCCACCCTATCTTTGTAATGAACCAAAAAATGCAGTTTGATAATGTAAAACAAGTGTGATTAAATAAGAAATACATAAGAACTGTGCTGGAATTACCTTGATGACATCACCAAGCTGAAGGACATGTATTATTAAGTTGAAGGACATATACTGTACGAGGTGTTTTTAAGAACATTTTTGTACTCTTTAAATTGTTATAACTTCTAAATGGAATAAGATATTAACATAGTTTTTTCACCACTTTGTTTCTACAAATTTTCTCTATCATATATGTAAAATGAAAATTCATGGAAATATTCCTTTAAAGTTAACTTTAAGAGGTTAAAAGAGCTCGAATGAGAGTACTTATCCTTGATTTTCTTCAAGTAGTGTAGTTGGGCCTATTGTTCATTGACAAGATTAGATGGAATTTCAATTCAGTATGGTTATTAAAAATGGTAAAATATTTATTTTTAGAAAAGTCTTACGTTAACGTTGAAAATTAATGGGCCTAACTTTTAAGTAGTAGGCATGGCTAGGCTTATTTCTAGAAGTTCCATTCACACTGACCGGGATAGAGTACTTTCCTTCATGTGCATCGGCTAGTAGCATGGTGGGTCCAAAATTTGTGCACCTAAGAAATTATGTTTTATTTTTCTTTATGAAAAAAAAAAATTGTTTTCGTTGTCAGCAATATAAATAATTTCTTTAATTTTTCCTCTTTTTATTCCTGATAAATTCCCAGAAGCTTGACATTTTACTTATCCAGATATTCATCAAAGAAAAAAATTAGTTTTGTTTGTTTCAAAACTGTGAATACCCTGAAGTTCATGCACCAATGATAAACCTATGCAACTTTCAGCAGCTGTACCAGTAAAGCGTAAAAAGGCTTGAATGAAAATACGGGAAGAAAACATTTGAAATGTATTAATGTCCAAAGTGTGTATTTATTGCAAATACAGCCAGATTTATTTACAATTTCTCAAATAAACAGGTGATATCTTGAAATTGATGTGATCTTTTGTCGAAGTAGGAGAAACATTGGGGTGCACGAACTTTGAGCCTTCAAGAACTTTGGGCCATTTACTATACATTAGTAAGAACTTGGCACCGCTTGAACCTTTGCACCCAATACATATTAGAAATTGACACTTTGCAACACACAAGGTAAACAGTGGCTTAATGTTACATCTGATGTACATAACTTAAGTTTCTTGTAACCTTTTTAACCACACTTTGATTTTAATTTCCTTCTTTATGATGATGAAAAACACATTATTTAATAAAATTTAATCATGATTTCTTTCATTTTTTTGCAGATCTTGATATTTCTGAAGTCATTCACAGAGTCACAACGAAACAAGCTGGCCATTGTTACAGCATTGTCATTTGCTGGTGGGCTTGTTCCAGCATCTTGCCTGAAAAGTCTATTCAATGAAGTTTTGATCAAAGAAGGTGACTATTTAATAGTTATAAGATTATTAAATTAATGTTTAGGTAGAGTATTTATATTAAAAGATTAATGTTGAGGCCGAGTGCATATATGCATATTTAATACATGTGTCAAAGGATTTTTGCCCGAGTAAAATGATCCGACTTTAGGAGTGCAAAATTCTTTGAACTGTGTATTAAATGCGCATATAAACACGATGCCAAAAACATAATCTTTTTATAAAATTCTGTGTTCGATTATTTATAATGCATAAAATACAACAAAAAAAGAATAAAAAACGAAAAAAGTTTACATAAATTTTTTTGCTTTAAAGAAATTCACCTGTTGTAAAAATGGACGAAGCCCAAATACTGAAGGTCATGCATTATGGGAAATTAATGCATGATTCATGACAACACAATTATTCCATAGAAATTTTATAATCTCCCATAATGCACATGTGATCAAAACTTCACCATAAAAAGAATGAATCAAAGTCTGCTGGATAATAGGTCTATGCGTGTTTAAATTAGTTGTGGCCCCAAACAACTTTGTTGTCTGTTGATTATACCAGTTACACTCAGTGGAGTGAGATTGTTATCATCTGATTGAAACAGAGTATTTAATGTTTTATGCATGAATTGTATTTGATCATATGTGCTTGGGATGTCAACACAACAGCTGATAAAAGAATATTTCAGGCAATGGAACAAGGAATTTCCATTCATCACAATTGATGTGCATGTGTGAAATAATATACTTGAAATTTGTATTGATCATATTGTTAACTAACGTACCTGTATACAGGTGTGATGCCAGTTTTTAAATATGACAAGGTAGTAGATTGGACCATGTCATATTTTATGTTGTGGATGACCTATACATTGACATCAACATTTCTATTCTGATTTGGGCATTGAAACATCAACATAACTGATTAAAGAGGGAATCACGTCACATTGCTTGACACAACAACAGTTAATCTGATACAGCTGACAGCCACGTCACTTCTGCTGCAGGTTTTGATTGACTTGTCAATATTTGTGTAAATATGAACTGCCAATCAGAATCATTGAATTGTATTGCATAGTTTTCTTCTCATTAACACAAGAAGTGGCCTTTAATTACCAGAGACTTTATTATGCAGATTTATCATTGTGTTTCCCTTAATCTTGAGCATTTCCATCATCTTTTTTACTTGTAAGATATATCAATGCATTTCCTGAAGGTGTTATTTCAAGTCTGGCTAAAGGAAAAGGATATGGTCAATGTTGCTGCCACCCTACGCAAAGCAGAGCTTGATAAAAAGCTGATGGTAAGTAAAATGACTTTAGATTTCCTGAATTTTTGTTTCCATATGACCTAAAGAACATTGTTATGGTATGTTTTATAGAGGAATGTTTTGCAGAGAGGATCAGAAACATACCAAACCTATTTTAGATTTGTCAGTATTTTTCTCCACATTGCCTATCACTTCCAAAGATCTGTTTTAAACAATTTTGTTGCAGTGACATACTGAAAATGTGGCCAATGTTTCATATAGAACCATTGAAATACAACAATATCATTGTTTTCACACATTGTCTTTGTGGCTGTGAGTGTCCTGAAATTCAATTCCCAATCTAAAATAGTTTCTGAAATTTTCTGTTTATTTTGTTTGCCTTTTCAGGATTTTCTGCTGGCTGCCAAGCACAATGATGATTTTTTCAGGAGTACTTTGGAGAAGCAGGACTGACACAGCTTGTAACCTATCAGGTATTGATTATTAAAACATCCATCTTCATTCGTATCTTGCAAATTGTATTAGCTGCAAATTTGCATCACCTCATACACAGAAATCTTTACCAAACTGTTTAAAGGCAGACTGTTAAAAAAACACATTTTTAAATTCTGACACAGTATTTATTCTTTAAGAAAGGGTGGACAGAAAAGATTTTGATTTATTTTGATACACAACTTAGTAAAATTTGAATGATTTATATGTACTAAGTTTTGACATTTATCAATTTGTAAACAAGATTCCATGATCAAGATAATTGATCCCTTATAGGAAACATCTTTGAAACATTTAATATTTCTACAATGCATACATTTTGGTCACTGGTGATGTCATAATACAAATGGTAAATGCAAACATGAAAGGAAACATACTTTAAAGTAGGCATGGTTTTCTTCACATACAAAAGCTTTCATACATTTTCAATATTCATACAATTTCAATGCAGATATTATTCAGTGTACATTCTTACAGTTTTTTTAGCTTTGGAAGTGTATTGATATTGAGCTTGACTTACTTCCTTATTACTGCCCTTGTATATATAGTGCAGAATCTCAAGGATCGCTGCACATGACAAAAGACTCACTCTACACATAATATCTATGTGGCATTTTATATTTACTTGATGAAAGACGACAGACTATTAATTGACTGAACAGGACAGAAAAAGACTGAACAGGACAGGAAAAGACTGAACAGGACAGGAAAAGACTGAACAGGACAGGAAAAGACTGAACAGGACAGGAAAAGACCGAACAGGACAGGAAAAGACTGAACAGGACAGGAAAAGACCGAACAGGACAGGAAAAGACCGAACAGGACAGGAAAAGACCGAACAGGACAGGAAAAGACCGAACAGGACAGGAAAAGACCGAACAGGACAGGAAAAGACCGAACAGGACAGGAAAAGACCGAACAGGACAAGAAAAGACTGAACAGGACAGGAAAAGACCGAACAGGACAGGAAAAGACTGAACAGGACAAGAAAAGACTGAACAGGACAGGAAAAGACCGAACAGGACAGGAAAAGACTGAACAGGACAAGAAAAGACCGAACAGGACAGGAAAAGACCGAACAGGACAGGAAAAGACCGAACAGGACAGGAAAAGACCGAACAGGACAGGAAAAGACCGAACAGGACAGGAAAAGACCGAACAGGACAGGAAAAGACCGAACAGGACAGGAAAAGACCGAACAGGACAGGAAAAGACCGAACAGGACAGGAAAAGACCGAACAGGACAGGAAAAGACCGAACAGGACAGGAAAAGACTGAACAGGACAAGAAAAGACTGAACAGGAAAGGAAAGACTAAACAGAACAAGAATATAATAAACAGGACAGGAAAAGACCGAACAGGACAGGAAAAGACCGAACGGGACAGGAAAAGACTGAACGGGACAGGAAAAGACTTGAACGGGACAGGAAAAGACCGAACAGGACAGGAAAAGACCGAACAGGACAGGAAAAGACCGAACAGGACAGGAAAAGACCGAACAGGACAGGAAAAGACCGAACAGGACAGGAAAAGACCGAACAGGACAGGAAAAGACCGAACAGGACAGGAAAAGACCGAACAGGACAGGAAAAGACCGAACAGGACAGGAAAAGACCGAACAGGACAGGAAAAGACCGAACAGGACAGGAAAAGACCGAACAGGACAGGAAAAGACCGAACAGGACAGGAAAAGACCGAACAGGACAGGAAAAGACCGGACAGGACAGGAAAAGACCGGACAGGACAGGAAAAGACCGGACAGGACAGGAAAAGACCGGACAGGACAGGAAAAGACCGGACAGGACAGGAAAAGACCGGACAGGACAGGAAAAGACCGGACAGGACAGGAAAAGACCGGACAGGACAGGAAAAGACCGACAGGACAGGAAAAGACCGGACAGGACAGGAAAAGACCGGACAGGACAGGAAAAGACCGGACAGGACAGGAAAAGACCGGACAGGACAGGAAAAGACCGGACAGGACAGGAAAAGACCGGACAGGACAGGAAAAGACCGGACAGGACAGGAAAAGACCGGACAGGACAGGAAAAGACCGGACAGGACAGGAAAAGACCGGACAGGACAGGAAAAGACAGGACAGGAAAAGACCGAACAGGACAGGAAAAGACCGAACAGGACAGGAAAAGACCGAACAGGACAGGAAAAGACCGAACAGGACAGGAAAAGACCGAACAGGACAGGAAAAGACCGAACAGGACAGGAAAAGATTAAACAGGACAGAAAAGATTAAACAGGACAGGAAAGACTGAACAGGACAAGAAAGACTGAACAGGACAGGAAAAGTCTGAACAGGACAGGTAAAGACTAAACAGGACAGAGAAAGACTGAACATGACAGGAAAAGTAAAACTTGTTGTTTTCCATGATGCTGATACAAATTAAAACTGTTGCTCAATAAAGTAGCCAGCCTCTAAAAATGAAGGTGTGTCACCCAGCTATGTCACTGGTCACTTGGACATGACTGCAGTTCAGTTTGCAGTTCATACAGCTTGTGAGTGATAAGGTTGTCAACTTCTAATCATGAGTTAGCATTGTGAGCTGTTTGATTCCTGTTATTAAAATTAACAAAGCTAATTCTTCAGATTAGGTTCTTTTATTCAAAACATAAAATTTATAACCTCATTTGCTTTTAATAGTGGAACTCACTATTCAAACTTTAAGCCATAATTTGTGATTTACTACATTGTGGTCTGTAGGTGATGTCAAAGAAAATATATGATACCATTTAAAGTAGTGATAATTATTTGTTATTGAGGGCGGTACCAAAATATGATTTTGCTATAATGGCTTGTAAACACAAAGTCTCAGTAACTGGAGCTGTAGACATTCATTTCCATAAATGTTGCACAGGTGTTGCATGGTCAATGGATGTGCTCTTTTATTTTAGGTGGTGATAACGTCAATGTTTTATTAGTGGGTGGGTCTGAACTTAAAAACCTGTAGATATTAATGTCTTCCTAAGATATTGTTGAAACATGGTGTGGTGATGTTTGCATATGCAGGAACTTGAGTTAAAGGAAGTTAAATCTCATGAATAATTAAGAGGAGGCAAGGCCAAATTGAGCATGGTTTTGCAATTGTGGAACACAGATACCTTGCTATACATTTGATTATTGAAATGTCACAGTGACAACAGACATATTTTTGTCTATCATTTGAAAAATATCAAAGAAAGTATTGTTTGCAAACTGTCCATGGTAAGTTGAAAAAACACTACACTAAAATCTGACTCTAGTTTAATCAGAACCAAAAATGACACTACTTTTGAGTATTGAGTGAGTTCCATTATACCCAAATTGAGTTAAACATTTTGTATTCTGAATAAGTGCTGATTTTATCTTGGGATTAGATTTGTTAAAAGCATTTTGCAAGTAACATGAATCCAACAGCTCACATGCTATTCTACACTATATAACACATGCTATTCTACACTATATAATACATGCAATTCTACACAATATAACACATGCTATTCTACACTATATAACACATGCTATTCAACACTATATAACACATGCTATTCTACACTATTTAACTGGGTCTTGGAATTTGTTTATTGGTTCTTGAACAGTTGTCTAGTTTATCCAGGAGGACTGATATTTGCCTTCATGCATACTTTGGGCATTGGGACACTTTTGCATTCTGAAGAAGATATTTTGTGAGATTTGAGTTAAATTCTCTCTGGTATTAGGTGGCTAGAGCTGTGACAGCTAAACGTGTACATGTTAAACACTTGCAAATGTATTAAACGCTTACTATAAATGCTATTGTGTTTATTCTCATTCAGACGGCTGATAAAATCCAGTCAAAAACTTTGACAAACTTGTTTGACAAGATTGTCAAAGCATAAACAAACAAATTTGCAGTAGTCACTAATGAACGGTATATCTTTTACTTTGAGTTACTGAAATATGAGCTACTGTACTTGTGATATGCACTGAGAATGTACAGAAAAGGAAAATAGCTACAAAATTAAAACAGGTTTCAACAGAACTGAGATTCAGCATGATTCACAGAGATCATGACCATTTTGGTTATGTGTATGTGTATGTGTGTATATGACGACCAGCTCATGTCATATTTGGTATGCAGATAGCCCATGGTCTATAGATGTGCCTTATTAGTTTTGGTGGTAATATCATGCATATTAATGTGTAGTGTAGGGGGGCTTAATATACAAATCTTGAAATGTTCATATTTTAACAACTGCATGTCTGTTTTGTTTCATAGTTGGGATAATTATGATGTTAGCTGGTGTGTACATGTTCATGATTTTAAAAACGTTGAGTTTCATTGATATGCATAGTAGGCGGGGCTTAATAACATTTTGCTGAATAGAGCTTGTAAACATGGTATCTGAAGGAAGGTAAACTGGATTCATGTCATATTTGGTACACAGATAGCCAATGATCTGTAGATGTGCCATTACTATGCATGGGGCAAAAGTGGCAACTGTATGTCTGTTTTGTGTTCATCTGAAGGTGCTAAATGATGTTATTAATATGCATGGGGGCATGGCTTAATCTGAAGGTGCCAAATAATGTAAGCACCATACTGCATCTCATGAACGATATATCAGATTTATGCTATATCAGGGTCATGATCTGTACATATGTTTTAATGTTGTGGTAGTGATTTAATGAATATTAATGAGTAGGTGTGGCTTACTGACAAATTCTTGAAAAAGAATAATTGAATGAGCAACTGTTTTTGCATCATACTTGCTATGATGATATTGTTAATTATTGTGCAAATGCTAATGTTGTCAACATTTGTATTGATCTGCATGGTGGATGTGGCTTATGAATTAATATCATGGAACAAATATTTCATGATAGGCATATGCAATGACATGATTAATACAAATTTTGCAAATCAATCAGCTTATAAAGAAAAAGCATCTGCACCACAAAGCCTTTTAGTTCTGGTTGAAGATGACAGGAACAAATCTCAACTTGTTGGTGCAGTTCTGAAATTTGTTCGGAGTCATGTAGTCAGCCTTATTTATGCCTTTGTGTATGATGTACACCTCAGCCAGTGGGGCACAAGAAGTGTGATTTGGGATTAATTGACATTGAAGTGGACAATTCTCTCATTTTTAAGCCAAATTTCTGTTGCACAATTTCCATCAAAACAATGATTTTTATTGAAGAAATAACCTTTTTATAATCTGAAAAGCAAAATTCCAATATTTGCACAGCAGAGCCAATTCTTTCCCATGCTTGGTTTTCTTTTCATGGTTTTGAGGTGCATTTTGTTTACTTTCAAAAAGGGTTAGTTTAGTGGTCAAGCAACTTAAAGGATCAGTTCAGCGGTCAAGCAACTTTATCTTATATCAAGTCGTTTCTACACAAATGATACCAAATCTTAAACTTGAATATCTCCTTAACGGAATAAGATTTTTGAATGCTTTCTTTATCATTTTGTTTCTTTTGAAGTCCCTTTTTATATAGGATACACTTGATTGACCCTACTTTAATTTACAGTTCTAATCGTGTGTAATAATTAACTCGTGTGGTTTTATTGTGGGTTTTAAATCCTGTTAATGCGGTCAATTTAATTGTGGGCATATCAATCAATCTAAAAAAGTGTATAATATAAAGAATAACTGAGAAGCGATGTGGTATGCACTGAATGAAAAGTTCAATCTTTGAAAAATCCAGTAGTTCCAGAGATGCAGCTGTTCATATCTTATGAGATGTCACACATGTATGCAAATACTTATTGTCAGCACATTATCACAGCGGATGAATGAAAACTGGTTTCTATATTAGCAGGGATATAAAGACAAAAATATGTTTAAAAGCATTAAATATTTATAAATTTATGATAAAATTGAGTGCATATTGATTTGTTGGCATGGGCACTTTGTCATAAAAGGCCTTGCCTCCTGATATGTGGGCTCTCAACCGGTTGTCCCAGTGCAAGATGGATTAATAGCTTAACAAAATGGAGTGGGTTAACTGCATCAGATATGGCTGCTGCAGCATGGAGACGTGTTAGACTCCATCTACAACCCAACACAAGTCACCATCCACTGATCTTCAGGAGTGTCAATGAGCCACTAGGCTTATGATATTGATTGAAACAAGAAATGCAGCTTGACCAGTGCACAAAACTTCCTACGTTGTACCTTCATTTATCATTAGTGATTTACCTGAAAAGTGAACCCATCAAACATAACTATCTTGGATTGAAATCAAGACATGTCATCACACTTCATAAATCTTTGGTTCTTTTTGAGATTTTGTGGCTAAGAACCATTGAATATGTCAGAAAATTACTAAAACAGGGTTTAGAATTGTGAATGTGATTTAATCATATAAAGACATTTTGGAAGTAATATTTTCAATTGCTAAAAAAAACAATTTAACTGCATGTCGATTAATAATTGTTGAGAAAATGAGGGTGCGAAATATCTCTCCTACGGTAGACTTTCATACAAACTTTTCATAAACGGAATGAGATGTGTCAGTACTTAGTTTCTTCACAGTTCTGTTTTGTCTTTTTGTGTTCTATCATGCGTATATATATATATATATATATAAATATATATATATATATATATATATATTTTGGGAAGTATATATATATATATATATATATATATATATATATATATATATATATTTATATATATATATATATATATATATATATATATATATATATATATATATATATATATATATATATATATATATATATATATATATATATATAATATATATATATATATATATATATATATTGCATAAGACCCATTTACAATGAAATTAGATTTTATAGCCTAGATAAAAAAGATGTTTAGAAGAAGACTTTAAACTTTGAATTTTTCCCGTTTCACTGATCTGATCAATTATCTTTGGATAACTACAAATGTTGTCTTTGTAAACACGTAGTAAAAACTTAATTACTTTTGAATGAAATAGGTCTTTGAATTTTAAAGAAAAAAAATTTCATTAGTTATGGTTGATCAAAGTGTGATTTTTCATTATGTGCAAAATTTGTGATACAAGAACTGAATTATGGCTCAAAATCTTTATCTATTTGTTAACTGTGCACGTCATTCTTTGAAAGTTACGAGAATGGCCTTTCAGATAGACATTCATTGGGCATGATTAAGCTCTAAAAATGATTTGAAATTATCTGCTCATCATCATCAATCAAGTTTTGCAGAGGTAGAAATGTACATACAAATCCTGGCAGGTCTGTATCTATACATCACAAATCCTGGCAGGTCTGTATCTATACATCACAAATCCTGACAGGTCTGTATCTATACATCACAAACTCTTGTGGAGAGTTCTAGATATAAAAGAAGAGTGAAAAACTTGCTTAGAATGATTAATGTTCACATAATCTGCTCTAACATGTAAATGACAATCTGACAAACATGGAAGAAACAAAATTCCAAATCCAATTTTGAAAAAAAGTGGAACATGTGTGGATATGGCACAAAATGAATTCTGTATTATGATAAAATACTGTGTGACCTTGTTATACTTTACTTGGATCTAACAGTGATGTCTCAGCAGTTCCACCATAGTTCATTCAGAAGAAAGAGGCTTAGTCTTCTTGAGAACATCAAAGTTTTTCAGAACAGATGAGGATGGTAAGTATTGGTGGAAGAGCAAATGCTTTTTCAATCATAAGTCTATAAAGTAAAGTTGATGTACAGTTTAAAATTTCATGTAAATTGTCAAGAGGGAATGTTTAGGAGCATACTGTGTGAAAAGAATATGAGGAACAGGTAAATAGTGGAGAAGACAGTAATTTGATATTAATTAATGGAAATGAAAATTAGTACAAATGTAAAACATTCCTGAATCTCAGCTAGGAGATAATATTCATAGGACAATATGATGGTTATCATTTACACATAAGTGTATGTAAGTTTATTCTTGCTATACCTTAATTTGATCTGATGTGAAGTGAGCTGCCGGAGTGGGCTTCCTTAGGAAAGCGAGCCAACTTTTGATACGCGGCATGCGCTGAATCCCACAAAACTGCAGAATTTTTTTCTATTCATACGGATTAAAAGCACCCATAAAACATGGTTCAGTGAAGCCTTTGTACCAACTCACATTCCTGCATAACTATAGGAACAATACCTCGCGATAATGCACAGGATATCGCTGGTAATCTTGTTGGAAAGTTCCTCCAACCATGAAGCTAATAATAGCTGCATGCTCTAATTGAACAAAGAATGATACACCATTACATTAATCTTATTTCGGCAATGGGATAGGATTGTGAAGGTCAAAGTACTCAAATAAAAATGAAAGGAAAAAAGAACGTTATTGCTCGTAATGTGTTTCGTGAAAAATAAGATGTTCAAAACAAGTTACAAATGATATCGCGATTCAACTGACCAACTCCTGCTACAGTATTGTCTCAGTTGATAGTTGCATTGAGCCAAAATGCATCGGTTTTCAAACTGGGAAAAACTGAAAATTAATAAGTCCTTGAATGTTTCTCCTGGCTTTGATTTTGCGGTGATAATTTTATTGATCATTCATCAAAAAAAAAAATAATTTTTAAAGATCTTTTAATTTATTTTTTAAGTAAATTTTTAAAGTTTTTTTTCTTTTTTTCTTATCTTTCACAATGGGGACGCGTATACTTATTTGTGCACTGAAATTTTACTCAACAGAATGAAACGAAGCAACTGAAAAAGAAATAATGAACTTACTCAATTTTGCCAAATTTATTACAAATTTAATCCAATATACATGTACTTAAATTGAAGGTTCCTTTAAAAATAATGATAAATACAAGTAATATCGATCGTGAAATCTCTCATGGATAATGGTCCAAACTTAACAAAATTCCTACTGCCCAGGCAAGTTAATAAAATACCCCATCACTATTAAAAAGGTAGATCCTTGTAACCTTGTGAAAACAGCTCTTCCCAGTCTTTGTTTCATTTGGTAATAAAATTTGTTGTTAAAAAATGAAGATTATGAAGTAATATGAAACTGGTATGCACCATAGAAAGGTTGAATGGAAATAAACTCAGATCAACAACTTTCCCAATTCACTAGCATTACTGCAAACTTTGCCCCCATAGCTTTCTGTTATCTGGGAACATAAAATGAAAGTTTTTAACAAAACCCAGTTTTCTTGGGAACTGGCCCCAGTACCCCACATAATTATTGTTCAATTGTGCTTGTTCAAAGATATCATATTCCATTGACACTTGACATAAACATTCCAAAACCCAATTCTGACTGGGTGTTTATGACCCTGTCCAGGTGGTGGCCTGCTTATTTTCAAGGACACACTGTTTGTTGAAAGATTTATGAAAGATCCAATTTCGGAAAAAACAAAACAAAAGATGCATTCTAATAAGGGAGGGGACGGAGACACCTAGCTATACATTTCGTGAAATGTATAAATGATGAAGTGGTTAATAGGTGCATGACTTCCCGGGATTCGAATTAATCTAGAAAATGGGGAGGAAGAAGAAAATTATGCATAAACAAAGGATGCACGCCCACTCTAATTTTCAATAATCTGATATTCTAGAATATCCTTTCAAGCATGCAAACAAAGAGTCTCAACCCTCCCCATTCTATATCAACCAATTTATGCACAAATAAAGGAATGTGCCCCCACCCCCAATTTCAGTAATCTGATATTCTAAAAGGTCTTTTAATGCATGCAAACATGCAAAAAGAGTCTTCCATGAGAAAACCCCCTCCCCTCCCCTCCTGCCCCTTCTCTCGCCTCTCCTCCCCTCTTCTCCCGCCCCTCTCCTTCTGCCCCTCTCCTCTGCCCCCTCCCGCCCCTCTCCTCCCGCCTCCTCCCCTCCTCCCGCCCCTCCCCTCCCGCCCTCCTCCCCTCCCTCCCATTCTCCCGCCCATTCTCCCGCCCCTCCCATGCTCTCATCCCATGCTCCTGATCACCCATGGACCAAATTACCATTCTCCCGCCCCTCCCCCCAATTCCTGCCCCTACCAAAATGTCTTTTCATGCATACAAACATGCAAAGAAAAATTTTCATTGGTGTTGTTTAAAAAACTCTCCATGCCCCTCTTACCCCTCCTCCCGCCCCTTCTCACTCCCATCCCATGCTCCCGATCACCCATGGACCAAATTATACATATATAAAGGAGTATTCCCCCACCCCAATTTCAATAATCTTATATTCTAAAATGTCTTTTCATGCATACAAACATGCAAAGAGAAAATCTCCTCCCACAACTCATTGGTGTTGTTTAAAAACTCCCCCCGCCCCTCCCCCCCTCCTCCCACCCCTTCTCCTGCCATTCTCCCGCCCCTCCCATTCTCCCGCCCCTCCCATTCTCCCAATCTCCCGCTCCCATCCCTCCCTGCTCCGCCCCCCATTCTCCTGCCCCTCCCATGCTCCCGCCCCTCTCATTTTCCCATGCTCCTGATTACCCATTGACCAAATTAAACATATATAAAGGAGTATTCCCCCATCCCAATTTCAATAATCTCATATTCTAAAATGTCTTTTCATGCATACAAACATGCAAAGAGAAAATTTCACATGAGAAATATCCCCTGCCTTCCTCCCACAACTCATTAGTGTTGTTTAAAAAATTTAAAAAAATCATGGGGAAATAACCAAATTATGCATTTATAAATGAGTAAGCCCCCCCCCCCCCCCTTAATTTCAATAATCTGATATTCTAAAATGTCCTTTTAGGCTGGACGTCATAGAACTCACCCCCTCCTCCCTCTTTCTTGCTGTCATCAAAATTCAATTTTCAATGCTATTATATCCCTTTAAATGATATACACATTTGCTCAACAATCCCTTGATCTCCAGGCACTTCCTGTACAGAGCTCCATGTGTTCAGTCAAAGAATGGAGGGGGCGGGCGGGGAGGGGGATGTGCATTCGCATACAAAAGTTACCACTTTGTTTTGGTTTGATAACCAGATCACAAGGAATCCTGTTAATATGTCATTCATTGCATACTTGGAACACATTGCATAATCAGAGCCACATGCAGAAAAATATTCTCAAATCTTTAATTGAACTTAAATGTGTAAATGTAATTTTGTTCTTCTTTTATTGTTAAAATAGAATATTACCTCTGGATGGTTTGATTGACATTTTTATGTAAATGGGTAAAACCATATAAAAAGACTTACGGAAGGGGGAATAGACACCTTACATTTTGTGCAGTGTAAAAATGTTGAAGAAATTTTTCAGGGAAAACAAATCAACAAAATAGGAGAAGGACAAGTTCATTTACCAATTTATGATTTCATTAATTAGAATGCCCCACCCTAGATTTAATTATCTAGCAATCCCAATTTGTTCCTTCAAACTTGCTCAAGGGGATCATAGCAAAAAATTAAACCTCCCACCCACCTATAGCCATTTACTCCCCCACCTATAGCCATTTACTCCCCCACCTATAGCCATTTACTCCCCACCTACCTCCCCACCTATAGCCATTAACTCCCCACCTATAGCCATTTACTCCCCACCTATAGCCATTTACTCCCCCACCTATAGCCATTTACTCCCACCTACCATTTACTCCCCCCACCTATAGCCATTAACTCCCCCTTCTCCCCCACCTATAGCCATTTACTCAGCCTTCTCCCCCACCTATAGCCATTTACTCCCACCTATAGCCATTTACTCCCCACCTATAGCCATTTACCCCCCACCTATAGCCATTTACTCCCCACCTATAGCCATTTACCACCTATAGCCATTTACTCCCCACCTATAGCCATTTACTCCCCACCTATAGCCATTTACTCCCCCACCTATAGCCATTTACTCCCCACCTATAGCCATTTACTCCCCCACCTATAGCCATTTACTCCCCCACCTATAGCCATTTACTCCCCACCTATAGCCATTTACTCCCCCCACCTATAGCCATTTACTCCCCACCTATAGCCATTTACTCCCCCCACCTATTTACTCGCTCCCACCTAGCCATTTACCCCTCCCGTCCCACCTATAGCCATTTACTCCCCACCTATAGCCATTTACCCCCACCTATAGCCATTTACTCCCCACCTATAGCCCCCACCTATAGCCATTTACTCCCCACCTATAGCCATTTACCCCCCCACCTATAGCCATTTACTCCCCACCTATAGCCATTTACCCCCTCCCACCACCCACCTATAGCCATTTTATTTCCCCCTATAGCCCTCCCCACCTCCTGCATCCACCTCCTACACCATTACCACTTGATGCAGTTAAACTTAAAATATTTGGAAGACAAAAATATCAAAATGCATGGAAGGGAAGACCATTTAAGCTCTGTTAGTATTCCCTTTATATGTGTCAATCTTATTTTTGAACTGGGTTATGCTTAATTTTGTAAACAAAACTATTCAGGGTGCCTGGGAAGGGGCTGAGGCATTATTTATGATTACTTAAAAGTTTGCTGTTTTGTTTTTGTGGTGGTATGTGCATGGAACATTTTAGTGATTTGATTCAGGACCTTCAAAGAAGCCTTGTAAAGGATATTTTCACACAATTATAGAGAAATTATAACAAATTCATGGTCTAAAATTTGGGATACACATTCGCTCAACTCAGTTACGTCTGCATGGTTTTGTTACAGTTCTGTCCATCCTTTCAGCCGAGGCAAAGGCCATCCTCCTCGCCCTCAACTTTATTGAGTACTCTCCGCCCAGCCACTTTGCCATCTTCTCCGACTCCAAGGCTGTTCTTTCTTCTTTACTCAATCTTAAATGGGATAACTTCACATCCCACCTCCTCCGAAACTCCTTTCACCCACCCTCTGCAGAAAAAGTACTCTTTTTCTGGATACCCAGCCATGTTGGCATCCCTGGCAATGACATGGCTGATGCAGCCGCTAAGCTTGCCCCCAACCTCCCCCCCACCCCATTTCCCAAAACCCTGATATCAAACCGCTATGGA
Source organism: Chiridota heheva (assembly GCA_020152595.1). Taxonomy (NCBI): domain Eukaryota; kingdom Metazoa; phylum Echinodermata; class Holothuroidea; order Apodida; family Chiridotidae; genus Chiridota; species Chiridota heheva. The sequence continues at coordinate 13,392 of JAIGNY010003408.1, read as the reverse complement.
CTCTCAAATTGATAACAAACTCCAGTCCTCCAGCCCACCATTCCAATCAAACCCACCATCAACAACCTCTCTCGTGTCGACGTTCATATTACCCGTCTTAGAATAGGTCACACCCGCCTCACTCACTCCCACCTCACTCACTCCCACCTTATTGGCTCCCCCCTCCCAACTCCTCTGCAACAATTGCCATTGCACCCTCACAGTCCATCACGTTCTCCTTGCCAGTCCCCTGTACAACCTTCCCAGAGCTTCCCACAACTCAATTGCCAAGTTCTTCCTGAAAACCCCTCTGGATAAAATTATCTCCATCATCTTGCTTTCCTTTACAACCATATTTAGTCCTCCTCCACCCCCCCTCCCCTCCCCCCCTCCTTCCCCTCTCTACTTTTTTTTTGCCCATGCACCTCCTCTCTCTATCCCAGCTGTCTGACTTTTTGTTCTTGTATTTCTCTCATTCTCCCCGTTTTCTTTCCTTCCTACGTCCAGAATGATCTAACCTCTCAGGCACAATTTGACCCTCGTTGTCGTGGTGCCGTTAAGCCCTCATTAAACAAACAAACAGTTCTGTAGTTTTGAAAATAGAATTTGATAGATATTTAAATTTTATGCATACTTTTTAACAATGGAAGTCACATGTATTTTTAAAACACAGAGCAAAGATTTTTTCGCTGGAATTTTATTTGTTGTTATTTTATTATTTTGGGGCTGTTTTCTTGCGTGTTTCACTTTATTTGTTTCTTATTACGTTATTAACTTTTTTAATATTTGGAGGAGAGATTTTAGGACTTAATTTTACCAGAGTTTTTGGAATAAATATATATTTCGGAATAAAACATGAAATTTGAGTAAGTTGATCTTGTTTATACTTTTATTTCGCTGATCCTTTGCTTTTTAATTTATTTATTCGGTTTGTATTTTGTTTCGTGCTCCACCCGCGACGACAGCAGGGGCCATTGTTTCCTTTTTTTTTTTGTTGTTGTTGGAAGTTCAGTTTAATTTAAATAATAAATGCAATTCTCTGTGATAGGCCTAAATGGAGGATATTTCCCCACCCTGGGAATTTTCCATGATGATAAACGATGTGTGTGCAGCATACAAACAATCTGAACGAAATTAGTTTGAAAAGAAACATCAACCAGCATAATGAAGTCAATATATTAAGAATATTAAGATAATATAGAAAAGAGTACAAACAAAAAGTTTTAGTTTTGTAGCCCCAAAACAAAAATAACCCCTTAATTCATATTGCAATATATATCCAATTTTCTTGTTGTGAGAAAAACAAAATATTTAACAAAATACAATATATTTCTTTATATTTATGCACCAACCCTTGTTAATTTACATCATTAATTTTTGTTGTAAATATCTGACAAAGACTATGCAATAACAGTGAAAGGCAAATACATCGAACATTGAGATATTTATGATTTCAGATGAGGAACTTTCCTAAAACTTCTCACACCACATTTCTTTTTTCCAAAAACTAATTGCAAAACGTAATATTGGCTAGAAATTTGACAACGTTTTGACTCATTTAAACATACACTAAACTAATGTAAAAACTTACATACTGCCAGTTTTATGCAATTTGCAGTGAAGTGTAAACCAGTGAAATTTTCTTAGCTGTCACTTGAAAAAAATATCCACCTGTCAGGAAGATTTTATTTCCAAATAAAATGTATAATATTCATATTTTGTCTAATGCTAAATGTTGATAATTTCATAAGATTGCACACCCAAACTTCCTTGCTAAACACAATGTTTTACTAACCCGCAATGTATCCATATACATTTATCTTAATATATATAGTTAGATTTAAGGCTTGACAAAGTTTTCATCACATGAATCTAAAAGATAATATTACATGGCTTGAATGACAAACTAGAAACAATAATTAATATTAATTATACAGCAGTGATTACTTTGTACAATGCAGCAAAACCTCACGGAATACATCCATTTTGAAAGATTAATGGACATGGAGGTTTTTTGATTATGGATACGAGTAAGAACTTACCATTCTTCACCATGCAACAAAATACAACATTGTGTAAACCTCTTAGTCTTCTGATTGACATCATGGCTTTTTTTTAAGCTCTGCCTATACATTTTAAAGCTACTACTTGAAAAATTTCTATCATTTTATTTTACTTTAAAATATTAACATTACATTAAGTAGAAAAGGTAACCCCTGATATAAATTGCTGCCAAAATATGTGATATCCCGGACTGCCTTGTTCAGTTCATGTGACATCACCCTGATATAAATTGCTGCCAAAATATGTGATATCCTGGACTGCCTTGTTCAGTTCATGTGACATCACCCTGATATAGATTGCTGCCAAAATATGTGATATCCCGGACTGCCTTGTTCAGTTCATGTGACATCACCCTGATATAAATTGCTGCCAAAATATGTGATATCCCGGACTGCCTTGTTCAGTTCATGTGACATCACCCTGATATAAATTGCTGCCAAAATATGTGATATCCCGGACTGCCTTGTTCAGTTCATGTGACATCACCCTGATATAGATTGCTGCCAAAAAATGTGATATCCCGGACTGCCTTGTTCAGTTCATGTGACATCACCCTGATATAAATTGCTGCCAAAATATGTATACCCCAGACTGCCTTGTTCAGTTCATGTGACATCACCCTGATATAAATTGCTGCCAAAATATGTGATATCCCGGACTGCCTTGCTCAGTTCATGTGACATTACCCTGATATAAATTGCTGCCAAAATATGTGATATCCTGGACTGCCTTGTTCAGTTCGTGTGACATCACCCTGATATAGATTGCTGCCAAAATATGTAATATCCCGGACTGCCTTGTTCATTTCATGTGACATCACCCTGATATAAATTGTTGCCAAAATATGTGATATCCTGGACTGCCTTGCTCAGTTCGTGTGACATCACCCTGATATAAATTGCTGCCAAAATATGTGATATCCTGGACTGCCTTGTTTAGTTCGTGTGACATCACCCTGATATAAATTGCTGCCAAAATATGTGATATCCTGGACTGCCTTGTTCAGTTCGTGTGACATCACCCTGATATAAATTGCTGCCAAAATATGTGATATCCTGGACTGCCTTGCTCAAATCGTGTGACATCACCCTGATATAAATTGCTGCCAAAATATGTGATATCCTGGACTGCCTTGCTCAGTTCGTGTGACATCACACATACTCCAAGTATTGAAATACACAATGTACCATATAACCTGGACACAGGTGTTTAAGTGCAATTCTACATGGAAAGGAAATCAAAGAGCATAGAATAGCCGCAGATATTAACTAAACTTTGAAATGTAGGACAAATTTGTCTCTAATGGAAATATTGAATGTTTTTTGCCATAATGCGTAGTAATAATTGAATGAATGTCTTTATTACAAGGTAATCTGTTAAATAGTACAGCAAAGAAATGTAATTTTTGAGTCATAAGGCCAGGTTTAATTATTAAAGTCCATTGCAAAGTTAGCTCCTGAGAAAATTTCATTTATTTGTTTTTTTTACAACCAAACTACATATAATTACAAAATGTTGCGAATCACTTAAATAGCGGAGTCAATTGAAATCAAATTGAGACATGATAGTGTTCAAGCTGGTAATACTGATTAATAACTCATAACAGGGTTCGAAATTAGCACAATTTAACCACTGAGCCCGTCGGGCTAGCTTGACTCCTTTTTTACTAGCCCGAATGGACTGCTGACTTGCTCGAGAAAATGTACGTCAAAAAGCTTAAAAACCTTGGTCCCTACAGAGAAAAGATAGAAGTCAACAATGCTTTTCTTTTAACTCAAATATATTTTCACATACCCCAGTCTTAAAACTAACGTTATGTACAGCAAAATCTGTTTTGAGTACGAAAAACCATACTTAAAACAATCATAAAGTATACAAAAGTTTGTTACATTCATTATCGCTCGCATCCGATCGATTGGCTTGTGTAAGTGATGTGTAATAATGTATTTTTGGAAAGTCTAAGGTATTTATTTGTTTCTGGTTACTTGCCCAGCGGGCTCGGAAAGATCACTTTCAGCTAGCCCGGACGTAAGTTCTACTTGCCCTGGGCTAGCAGGCCTATGTTAATTTCGAGCGCTGACTCATAAGCAGTCAGCACATGGATGCCATAAAGCTGAAAGTTGGAGGAGCAGGGTTTATTAATAGATGAATCTGAATTTGTATCTTCTTGGCTGTGTAACACAGCAAAATTTGACTACCAGCATTTGCAACCAGGAATGAAAATATTATAAGCTATGGGATCTGGATTTGTAAATGATTTTTCTGTTGAGTAAAACAGTATGCCAAAAGTTTAAATACAATTTTAAACATTGTCCTTTTTGTTTTGTTTGTACTTGTGAGTTTATTTGAAATGCAGAATGCCTAGAGCAACGCAAGTTCTTCAGATGAGCAGCAGTTTTTTAGACAAGCAGCACAACCAAGAATGATGCCCTCATTTGGTGAGGTAAAATGTGTCAAGATTCAGAAGCAAAAGATACAAGGTTCAAATAAAAGGTTGTAACAAGTTGAGGGCAATTTTCCTGAAAAAATTTGGAAAGAATTTTTGTAACAATATTATTTTATCCATTAAAAATAAAATACTGTACCAAAATTTTGACCAACAACAAAGTCTTGAAGGAATGCAATTTTTAGTTCTGCAGGAACCTAATTATCATTTTGCTCAGAACCCCACAGACATGGTTTGCTTTGCCCAGATTTCTTCTCATGATTTTGAGCTAGCACCACCCCAGTATTAGGAACATAAAAATGGTATTTTTATCATCAACAATTAACCCTTTTATCTCCAATTGGACATCACACAATAGGTTTGGACATGCACTTTTTAACAAATTATTTTGCTTTGTCAAATAGGCCATAGCAGTGATCCTGTTACTAATTAAATGGGTTGAAATAAAGAAAAGAAAATAATGTACAAAATTTAGCAAAAAACAATTTTTTTCCTTCAAAAATTTGCTTGCCATACTTTCAGACCTTGCTTTGCCTGAAAACCTGTGGGAAAGACATCAATGCATCCAATTCCGGTCAAATTTTGACAGCCTCTAATCATCAATATCTTTTTTAGGCAAAAGTTGTGCAAAATTTCATGATTTTTTAGCCTTTTGAGATCAATTTTTGACAAAAATCGTAGTTCCTCATTGCAATACAACTGCCCTATGCAAAATGTATCATTAGAATGGTAATTTAACATAGTTTTGATTGAAATCAAAAAGAGCAACTACCCCCTCTCTGTTCACACTGAAATATAATTATTAAAACAAATCTACATGCTAGTCAATAGGCAGTGTGGTGTAGCGGTAAGCGTGTGGGAAGTTCACATGAATGACCCAGGTTCGAAAACCGAACCAGACGCATTTTTAATGTTTTTGCATCTTTTGCTTTGAGATTTTTCTTTTTTTTAAGGACTGATAGCAATGGAAAGGAAATTCACGAACATCTAAATAAGTGAAAAAATCCTCCATTTTCATTATTAACAAGAAATAATACAAGCTCAAATAAATAGAGCAATTTGGACCTAATTTTTCCTAAATTTTTCATATTCATGTCAATATTTTCTTTAGTTTGAATCTTTTATTAAAAAGTTTATTGTCTTAACATTAATATAAACCAAACTTATAGTGATAGAAAACAAAAGAAAAGTTGTGAAAATTAATTTTGAAATAAAACTTTCTGAAAAAATTAAGTTGTGTTTTAAACACTGGGCATTGAAGGGTTAAATGACCAAATGGTTCTTAGAGTCATTTAGACAAAAACAGAAGATAAATGGCAAACAATATACCCTGAAATATTGCTATTTTAGTGACATGAAAACTCAGCTGTCACGATTTTTTCAATGACTAATGGAGTTTAATTAAGACATACAAATTGGGTCTCTTCTGCACTTGTCCATTTGTATACTAGAACAGGGCCATAATTCTCATCTGGAAAATGGGGGGGGGGGGACATGGCCTCTTAACCAAAGGAGGGGGCAGAGGCAAATTTTCCCTAAAATGTACTGAATTTTAAACATTTTGCTGAAAAGTGGGGGGACATGTCCTCCCGGAAATGTACTTGAATAATAAATTATTTTTACTAAAAGAAATATTTGTAAAATGATCTATGCAAAGAAATTCATTCAAAAAAGACAATTTTTTTTTTTTTCCACAGTACAAACATAAAAACCAAACTTCACACTATTATTAGCCCTAAAATTATGCACAAATTCTTGTTCGGACATGCCTAGTCTACCTACTCCTTCCTATCTTACAAGAGTTTGGCAAATGGTTGGATTGTATGATCTAAGTAAAGATGTATTATTTAAACTTAAAAAGTGAGCGCCTACAAGAAAACCTGCGCTTCGTGCCGCTTTACAAACCAGGAAATATAAACAGCTGAGAAAAAGTATAAGACCATTGAGCTGCTGCTATCCCTAAAAAAAATAAGTTTGCTCCTGTTGCCTCTATGAGAAGAAATTCTTGCTGATTATGAATGCCTACCAGTGCAAACAAATTTGCTACCAGGTCTTATGACATCAAACATTTTCTCTGCTTGTAATTTGCATTTTGTCAAATATACAAGTCTTGCTCAAGAAAACCAAAGTGAAAGAGCAAAGATTATATAAAAATGTAACACAGAGTTTAAAGTCTATGGACATGTAACATGAGTTTAGAAATATGAGACAATCAAATCTTTGAAAATAGCACTAAGTTTTTGTTGATCAAAGTTAGATCAATTTCTAATGTATGCTAATTTTATGATGTATGACTGGACTCAAGATCTTTATTTAATTCTTGAATTTTCTTTCCTAAGTATTAATCGCTGGTGAATAAGAGAAATCTTATTTATATTTGAATTTGGTTGAGGATATGGTAAAGCTTAAAAAAAACTGGGTCAAATTTGCTACACTCCTTCAAAGAATTATGATGGGCTGTTAACAAATGACTTACATAAGAGTTGTCCTGTTATCATAAAATTTACGTATAGATGCATGGAACCCCAAATCATTTTAATATGGCCAGTTTAAACAATTTGTGTTCTACTTTCATGAATTGTGATACATTTAATAGCACTAATAATTTTAAAAACAGTTTAGCTGTTTTCTGCATAGCCATTTACCTTTAATAACTTACCTACAATCCAATTGGACAAATGAATAATTAGCAAAACATGTAATTTTCTGGCATTATTTTCATATTGAACTAATTGATAATCCTTGCATCACAAAGAAATGGAATTCTAAAATGTCTTATTAGCAATGGATGTTTTGGAAGACAATAAATCAATTTCAAACAGGTGCTTTGTGTAAATTAAAATATAAAATTACTACATAAGAATGCTGGTACTCATTTTACAGCCGAGTAGACTGGAACAAGTGAAATGTTTTGCTTAAGGACACAATGCAGCCCTCGCGGCAGAAATCAAATCTGGTACCTTTTGCATAAAAGGTACCAAAGTCACTGCACCTCTTAATTTTAGACTTTTACTTCCATTAATCAGCACTACAGTACATATCTTAATCTGACAGGCAAATTAACTATACCAAATTAGATAATTACACGATTCTTTTTTTAGAAAAATAATTCTAGTGAAATCAATATTGTCACATATGCCCTGATGCAAATATAAATTAATATAAATTACTGGCTAGGATGACATATTTGTGTCAAAGTGTCCAGTCTCAAAGCTCTTTCAGTATATAACGAAATTTATTTGAAAACTAGTTATTCTTCTAAATAACTTAAATAATTTTTCAAAAGCAGGCAAATGAAATTGATTATGATTTCAATTCAGATAAAAATATATATCAACATCTGTTCATACATTTCATGTCAATATCTACATGTATAATTAATGGAACACTTGAAAGATTGAAAATGTTAAGCTAGAATGACATTTTAAGTTGGCTATTGCAATTATTTCTTTGCTATTATCTTCTCGAGAAATTAAATTATGGAAGTAAATTCATTGTGAAAAATAAATGGAGTGTTTCTACCACAGCTCCACAAATTCATTAGAAAATCAAATTAAAATTTTTCTTACTATAAAGTGTCAAAAAGTCTACAGATGTTTAGCATTCAGGAACAGACTAAAAACTTTTTATGATATAATTTGTTTTGAAGTTGTGAAACTTACCCCCATTTAACTTAAGCATGATACAGTGCAATACAAGAATGGAATGGAGAAGAACATATACAAATATTCTTGCCCTTTGAAATGGAGATATTCCTTTAAAAGGTTTTCTGAGTTGCTGTCAACTTTTACAGAAATCAACTTGCAGTAACAGTGCAAGTAAAAATGGTAACAACTACAAGATGCTGTATGAAGGATGGTAATAGTATGTCTGTGAAATCACTTCCTGTTGTCCAAGTTTCTAACATCAGTGCTACTCGATAATTGTTGTAATTCCATATCACCATAAAAGTACACGTTACTTGATTACTGGGTCATTGCAAGAACACATGCATTGGAAATGCTTAACGATTTAACTTATCCTGAAAAATATATTAATTAATTGCAACAGCATCTTTCATAAGAGTAGCATGTCTACACTTGTCATTAATAGCAGAAATGATTTGTTGTAAACCATCCCGAGTTCCTGTGGACTGAGGGAACTCTAGTTCCACTTGGTTGATAAGTGCCACCATCTTTGTTCTGTCCAACTGCCGCTTGTATACACGACCCTGAGATCCAACAACCCACCCACCTTCATAATTACTAAACTTCATTTCATCCTTGCTGAAGACTAGGGGCAATAGTCTTCTTGCAAAGCAAGTTGGAGTAAGGGCTTTATGTAAAAGACCCACATAGACACATTTCGATATCTCAGCTACCACATTCCCGTCTGTTGCCTTGACTATTACAATGTCATTTTCTACATTCCCAAACTTAGGGGTGCTGCCTCTTCTGTTTAACCACCAGTTGTCCTTTTGACTGATTCCCCCACTGGTTTCTGGTGCTTTACTTTCACTTGGCTTCTTTTCTGACATATATTCCTTTAGTCGCTCACCTACTTCCTGAGTACTCTGACAGTTGTCCGAGGCAAGAATCATGAGTGCCTGGAGTTGCAAATTTACTTGAGTCTGGAAGGTCTCCATTGATGATTTCATCTCACTGAATTGCTTTTTCAGGTCTTTGACCTCATTTTTCAAATTAAATAAATCTCCTCCAGACAATGCTATCTCTCTGTGTAAAACTGTTCCAATAATTTGCAGATTTTCATGAAGATCATTCGAGGCCCCTTCGGCACGTAGTAGACGTCTAAATTTAATATCCTCTCCATGTGATCTTGCTCTTTTGACTGGAGGTTCGTCGCTGTCATCATCCCTATCCTGCTCATCTTCCTCTTTCCCATTATCATTTTCCCCATCGTTCTTACCATCCTCATCCTCCTCAACAATAGGTGCTCTGGAATATTCTAGACAATGAAAAAGAAGAATGATATTACACCATAAACCAATAAGGAAAGAAGTATTTACCTTGCTATTCACTTTAAAATTCTTTTAAATTTCTTTATATAATCTAGAAACATGCCCAATTCAGCCATAAAGGATGTCAGATCATTAAACGCCTCCAACAAAATCATTTTATAATTGACTATTTTATACCTTTTTGAATTTTCAGGCCTAATTGGTCAAGAAAAGATGCAAATTTGAGGTCATCATTGAATAGGTCATCCATTTACTAAATCCCATTGTTGTTTAATCCTCTGCCACAAAAGTTGCCTTGAAAATATTCATACTCAAATCAATATTCTGAAGGGATATACATTTTATAAGACACAAACCAGCTGGATTAAAATAGCAGAGTTTATAGAATACTTAATGGCAAGATATTCTTCCAACTTCTTGAGTAAATTTACACATTTAAATATTAGAACATCCAAATTAAAGACTGTTCTTTTCAAAGTTTTCAGCTCACATTTACTTGGCAACTATCCGCTGACTATTGCTGTCTTTCACCAGTCCATATGACACACAACACTGACAGCAGGGCCCTAACTTCTGGGAGACAGGGAGTACTTGTCCACAGGGGCATAAATACCGGGGTGAATGGGAGGGTTTACATTCCCATTGGTAAAATTGTAGACCTGTTGGTAAATCAAAGTTCGCGTCAGTAAAACTTCCATCAGAGACGAAAACTTTACCAAACGGATTGAAAAAAATAAATATGGCACTCGTTCTGCAATTTTGGACCGATGAACTTTTTGTTTTGCTTTTCAAAGTTTTTGACGGGCCCTGAATGTGGAATATACTTTTGTCTGTAGTGTTGAGGTCTTTTGTAGGTAAATTTGCAATTTTACACATACCCCACCCCCTCCCCCCCTTCACCCTCAATCAAAAGGGTCTACTGACGCCACTGCTTGTCCACCCTTCACTTCCAGGCAGAATTAAAATAGTAACACTGCTTGTCCACCCTCCACTTTAATGCAGAATTTAAATAGTACATCAGGTTTTGAAAAATGCTGTCTTACACTACTTTGTCAAGGGAAAGTATGTTATCCCCCTTCCATATTTTGTGAAGGAAGAAGAATTGCATTATGTTCCTGTTACACAGATATGCCATACCTATTTCATCAACCACAGCCTTGAACACCCCTTCATTTCTCCATTTCACTGACACTGTGGCACCCTCTCTGATTTTATCCCTGTCTGTTTCTTCCACTGCATCTGCAAACACAATTGCCTTCTTTCCTTTTTTTTTTTCGTCTTGTCTGGTCTCAGCCAATGCACTGTTATCAAGTTGGGGACCTTGGCATCTTTAGTTCTTTTCATTGTATTAACCTGTGTAAAAAGCAAGTGAATAAATGATGAGTGGGTTATCAAAAAACAAAACAAAAATGAGAAGCATATTTAAAACTGCAATTATCTACAGAAAGAAGTAAAATTAAAACAAAATTGAAGGGGAAAAAAGAGAAATTAATAAGCACATCAATTGATTGGTAAATAAGATAAAATACTGGTTGTTTGATATTTGCATCCAAAATAGTTGTACCAATGCAGTGGTGAAACAATAGGGTGGGTAAAGCCCATGGGCCCCATACATATATTTAAAGCTGTGATGCCATTTTGAGAAAATAATTATGTGCATTTAGCCCATTGCCTGAATCCCAATATGCATTCACATGTCCCTCCCAAGAGATGTATAAAATTATTTGCACTTAGCCCATTGCTCTGAATCCCAATAGGCATTCACATGTCACTCCCAAGAGATGTATCAAATTATTTGCATTTAGCCCATTGCTCTGAATCCCAATATGCATTCACATGTCCCTCCCAAGAGATGTATCAAATTATTTGCATTTAGCCCATTGCTCTGAATCCCAATATGCATTCACATGTCACTCCCAAAAGAGATGTATCAAATTATTTGCATTGACCTATTACTCTGATTCCTAATATGCATTACATGTTTCTTCCAAAAGATGTATAACAATTATTTGCATTTAGCCCATTGCTCTTGAATCCCAATATGCATTCACATGTCCCTCCCAAGAGATGTATAACATTATTTGCATTTAGCCTATTACTCTGAATCCCAATAAACATTACATGTCCCTTCTAAGACATGTATAAAATTATTTGCATTTAGCCTATTACACTGAATCCCAATATGCATTCACATGTCCCTCCCAAGAGATGTATAAAATTATTGGCATTTAGTCCATTGCTCTGCCAAGAGATGTATCAAATTATTTGCATTTAGCCTATTACTCTGAATCCCAATATGCATTCACGTACAGTATCCCTCCCAAAAGAGATGTATAAAATTATTTGCATTTAGCCTATTACACTTAATCCCAATATGCATTCACATGTACCTCCCAAGAGATGTATAAAAGTATTTGCATCTAGCCTATTACACTGAATCCCAATATGCATTACATGTCCCTCCCAAGAAATGTATAAAAATTATTTGCATTTAGCCCATTGCTCTGAATCCCAATATGCATTCACATATTCCTCTCAAGAGATGTATACAAATTATTTGCATTCAGCCTATTACTCTGAATCCCAATATGCATTCACATATCCCTCCCAAGAGATGTATCAAATTATTTGCATTTACCCTATTACACTGAATCCCATATGCATTCACATGTCCCAAGAGATGTATCAAATTATTTGCATTTACCTATTACACTGAATCCCAATATGCATTCACATGTCCCAAGATATGTATAAAATTATTTGCAAATAGCCTATTACACTGAATCGCAATGTGCATTTACATGTCCCTTCCATGAGATGTATACAAATTGTATTATTATATTATAGCTTCTATTTTCAAAATGGATTTCTATTGTTTAAATGGACTTTATGCCTTCACATTAGCATTACACTAATTTGTGGTACTTAATAAACTCTTTATGTTCTAATACATAGTTTATTAAGCACCAAAATTGGAGTTTTATGATAATGTGAAGGTTTATTCCAGTCCATTTTGGCAATAGAAATCCATTTTGAAAATAGCTGTATTATTATTTTTTTTTTTTGGCGGGTGCGAGGGTGACATGTCCCCTTAGATAACCACCATATTGTCACAGTTAAATCTTCATGGCAATTAACTACAGATGCCTTCAAGATTTCCAAATCTTGTTCATAGAAAATAACAATCATACAAGGGAAACAATTACATTATGATTCAAGGAGAATGCTAAACAAATCACTTAAAATGTTGTTGTGGCAGAAACTTGCACCAATGTAGTTCCTTATAGGCCTGATTGGTTTCATAACCATATGACTAGTGTTTTATCAGGTCAATGGTGTCACTCCCAAAAATAAACTGTCATCAAAAATGAACACAATTTCAAACATTTTGTCCAGTTTTCTACAGTAATCATCAGTTAGTTCATGTTCTAATTTGGCATTAAATTCTTTAAATGTTTTCATTTAAAATTTTACATTTGCCCATGAAAGTTAATTCGACGTAAACTTTTCATTAATTTCATAAACTGAACTGCTGGAACTGCATGTTTCCGCATGTAAACTTGTTGAATTGTTTGCGTCATTATACGCCATATTGCTGCATCAAAAATATGGAATCTTTATAGCTTTGGGGGCCTCACCCCTGATCCCCAACCAAGGCTCTTTCCCTGGTTCCACACCGTTTGGTACAAGTTAATTAATTCAGATCACGGTAGCTTCCATTCAGTGCTCACTGTTTTACTAACTAGAATAGTATACACTAAATTATGCAAATCGGGAGTTGTAGCTTCCAGATTGAGTGAATCCAATACAAGTGTATTATTAACATCTTTTCAAACCTCACCTTCTTTCCATAAACCTAAGTGAAATTAATTTAATAAATCCCATCAATGGATTTACACGCTGTAATAACCAAATTTTTACACCGCCTCTTATCTCAAAACTTAAT